>BQNB010000918.1:0-138576 GCA_026074375.1 Tanacetum coccineum | reverse complement strand
CGGGACCGGCAAAAAATATTATCTTAGAGAGTTTATTAAATAATCGAGTATTAATTTATCGAGTTTCTACTGTATGATGAGTTTTTTGCTCCCGTGGCTAGGATTGAAGACATTAGGATCTTTTTGGACTTTGCTTCTTATATGGGATTCATAGTTTATCAGATCGATGTGAAGAGTGCCTTCTTGTATGGCACAATTGATGAGGAGGTGTATGTATCTCAACCTCCAGGTTTTGTAGATCCTAAGTTCCCTAAGAAGGTCTACAAAGTTGTGAAAGCTCTGTATGGTTCACACCAAGCTCCCAGAGCCTGGTATGCTACTTTATCTACTTTCTTTTTGAAAAGTGGATACATAAGAGGAACCATTGACAAGACTCTTTTCATCAAGAAGGACAAGAATGATATCATGCTAGTGCAGGTTTATGTAGATGATATTATTTTTGGTTCTACAAAGAATTCTTGGTGTGATGACTTTGAGGCATTGATGAAGAGCAGATTCCAAATGAGTTCTATGGGAGATATCATGTTCTTTCTTGGATTATAGGTCAAGCAGAAAAAAGATGGTATCTTCATAAGTCAGGATAAGTATGTTACAGAAATCCTGAAGAAGTTTTATTTTATAAGTGTGAAGACTGCTAGTACTCCTATTGAGACCCAAAAGCCTTTGACCAAGGATGAAGAAGCTGCTGATGTGGATGTACATCTTTATAGATCTATGATTGGCTCTTTAATGTACTTGACTGCTTCTAGGCCTGATATTATGTTTGCAGTCTGTGCTTGTTCTAGGTTTTAGGTAACTTCAAAGACCTCACATCTTCATGCTGTGAAGAGGATCTTTAGGTACCTCAAAGGCAAACCCAAACTGGGACTTTGGTATCCTAGAGTGTCATCATTTGACCTGGAAGCCTATTCTAATAGTGACTATGCTAGAACAAATCTTGACAGAACATCCACAACAGGAGGTTGTCAATTTCTTAGCAGGAGACTTATCTCATGGCAGTGTAAGAAGCAAACAATTGTGGCTGCTGCCAACTGCTGTGGGCAAGTATTGTGGATTCAAAATCAAATGTTAGACTATGGGTTCAATTTTATGAATACAAAGATCTACATTGATAATGAAAGCATAATCTGCATTGCAAAGAATCTAGTGTTTCACTCCAAAACAAAGCATGTTGAGATTAGGCATCACTTCATTAGGGATGCTTATGACAAAAAGCTTATCCAAGTGCTTAAGATTCACACCGATGATAATGTGGCTGATCTTTTAACCAAAGCTTTTGATGTTAGCAGGTTTAATTTCCTAATTGTTAACATTGGAATGCTCAACCTATAGCTGCATTAGTTCAGGGGAGGCAAGATGGCAGGATAATTTGTTGTATAATTTGTAGATGATATTTAGTTAACAGATGAAGTTTAGATGATATGATGATTATTTGGGGTCCATTATGTTCCTTGGAATGAGGATTCAGGGTTACATATGATACTGAGCTTAGTTAATACTCCTACAGAAACTTTGTACTGTTGGTACAAAAGTTAATACTACTAGGCTTGGTTAGTGCTGCTCAAAGGTGTTTTAAGATGATTTTAATGCTTGGATTGGGTTAATGATGCTGTTTGGATTGGTTTTGAGGGTTCTAAATGGATACTAACAAGGTAGTGCTGCCAGGTATAACGTTAATACTGCCAGGCAAAGTTGGTACTGCCAGGCATAAAGTTAGTACTGCCAGGCAAAAGTTTGTGTTGTTTGTTATCGTTACTACTATTTGATAGCATAACAGAATTTCATTAATTAATTATATCCGTTGAGATATTTCCACCGAGCAACTTGCTTATAGGGGTCTATGAATTGAAAATTCTTGATCTTTCCTTCTATAATACTCTTCCTTTAAGATAAAGGATCAAGTTTATTCAGTTGGTTATCTCAAACCCTAAAGCAACATCTATAAAATCTCAATTATCTTTACCAAACCCTCATATTCTCACAACCGATCAAATCCCAAATCCTACTCATGGATGATTTAAAGTTTGTCGATCAACACAACATGGTTGCTTGTTTGGAAAAGAGTGAAGGGAATACAAACTTTCATTAGATAGTGGACTTCCTCTCTACATGTTCAATCAACTATGCTCTCACTGTAAGTCCTACTATCTATATTTCTTACATTGAACAGTTTTGGAACACAGCTAGTTCCTAAACAGTCAATGATGAGAAACAAATTCATGCTACTGTTGATAGCAAGGCAGTAGTCATAACAGAAGCATCAATAAGAAGTTCCCTTCTCTTTAATGATGCTGATGGTACTACTTTCCTAACAAATGAATCTATTTTTCAAAACCTTGCATTGATGGGGTATGAGGGTGAACTTAATAAACTAACTTTTCAAAAAAGCCCTCTTTTCTCCACAATGGAAGTATCCGATACATACCATTTTTTATTGCCTAATTTTAAAATCTACAAGATGGAATGAGTTTTCAACAAATATTGCTTCAGCTGTTATCTGTTTGGCAACAATTCAAAAGTTTAACTTTTCCAAACTTATTTTTGATGGTATGTTGAGGAACTTGGATAATCCTAAAAAGAAATTTCTTATGTATCCTAGATTTTTAACGGTGTTTTTGAAAAATCAAATTGATCTTGGTGAACCTTTTAATGATATGTATGAAACACCATGCCATACCAAAAAGGTTTTCTCAAATATGGCAAGTAAAGGTGCAATTTTTTTTGAAAAAGTCACTCCACTTTTTGACTCTATGTTGGTACAACACCAAACACCTAAGAGTGAAGGTTCAGATCAACCCACTGAACCCCAACTAACACCCTCTCCTACTTAACCTAGTCTAAGAGACCAACCCCATTTTCAAGAATCATCATCTAGACCAGAACATACTCATAGCCCTAGCACACACTTAGAGGGCACTGGTGGGGATGAGGGGGATCAGGTTCATTTGTCCCATGATAGTCCTCTTTCAGGTGGTCACACATCTGACAGAGCTGAGGGTGGCTTGAACCTAGAGGAGCTATTTATTCTTTGCACTAACTTGTCAAACAGGGTTCTTGCTTTGGAGACTATCAAGGATGCTCAGGCTATAAAGATCCTAAAATTGAAGACTCAAATGAAGAAACTGGAGAAGAAGTGTAAGCCCAGTGTCTCACATCACAGAGCATGGTTAAAAAGTATGAAGATGTTGTCTATGAAGAAAAGGGTGGGAAAGAAGGAGTATGTATCCAAACAGGGGAAGAAAGATGCCAAACCAAGACCAACTTTGGATGTCTTTGATGATCTTGATGCTGACTTAGCTCATGACATGGAATACATAGAAATAGAGAAAGCTGTGAATAAGGGGAGGCAAAGCAATGAGATAGAGGGACTTAATTTGGATGTTGATACTGAAGTAGTTGTTGAGGACAAGGGAAGTGATAAAAAGGGAGATAGCACAATTAGTATCGTTAAGCCAGATATTGGTACTGCTAGGCCAGAGACAGTTAATACTGCTGGTGTAACTATTAGTACTGCTGATCCTGAAGTTAGTACTGTTGAGCTTAGAACTCCACCTACAACAACAAGTATATTTGATGATGAAATTATAACTATGGCTCGAACTTTGATAAAGATGAAAGAAGAGAAAGCCAAGGAAAAAGGAGTAGCATTTAAAGATGTTGAAGATTCTTCAAGGCTTGCAAGATCAATTTTAACTTTGAAACCACTTCCTAAAATAGATCCTAAAGACAAAGGCAAAGGTGTCTTAGAAGAACCTGAGCCTGCAAAGAAGATGACTCGAAGTGATTTTGATGCTGCTCAGATTGCTAGAGATGAAGAGATTGCCAAACAGTTAGAAGCAGAATTGCAAGAAGAGGTGGAAAGAGAAAGACAGAGAGAATAAGAAGCTTCTAGGGTGCTATAATGGAAATGTTTGATGAAGTTCAAGCAGGTATTGATGCTGATGCATTGTTTGCAGCCAAGCTCTAACAGGAAGAAAAAGAGGAGTATACAATTGAAGAAAGAGCAAAGTTCTTGGCTGAAACAATAGCTGCCCAAAGAAAATTCAGAGCTGCACAAAGATCTGCTGAGATTAGAACTAGACCACCAACTAAATCTTAACTGAGGAATTTGATGATGACATATCTGAAGAATATGGGTGGTTAGAAACACTCTCAGCTAAAGGCAAAGACATTTGCAGAAATTCAAGGTTTGTATGAAATACAGAAAAGGGTAATTGATGATTTCAAGCCTATAGATTCAGATGATGCAGTAAAAGATACTAAAGAGGCAGCTGGTGTACATAAGGAAAAGGTTCTTAAAGAACCTGACAGTACTAAGGTTGAAGTTAAGCAAGAAGGATATGAAGAGAGTAGCAGGAAAAGACCAGGCAGAAGACTTAAGATGAAAGCAACAAAGAAGTCTAAAAGGCAAAAGACTAATGCTGATCTTGAAGAAGAAGATCATCTAAATACTTTTCTGAAGATTGTTCCAGATGAAGAAGGAATAATAGATTATGAAGTCCTGGAGAAGAGATTTCCAATTGTTAACTGGGAATCAAAATTCTATCATTTTGATAGACATAGAGTACAATGCATCTATTATAGGATCTTTAGATCTGATGGAAGCTCTAGATGGATTAAAACCTTTTCTGAGATGGAAACAATCTTTGATAGGCTAGATCTTGAGGAGTTATATAATCTGGTGATGCAGAGGTTTGAAACAACTACTCCAAAAGGAGTTAATCTAGTTCTTTGGGGAGATTTAAGGATAATGTTTGATGCAAATGCAGAAGATAAACTCTGGCAGAATCAAGAAAGGTGGAATCTTAAGAGCTGGGATTTCTATAAGAATTGTGGAGTTCATACTTTGATACTGGAAGAATGTACTGAGATCCATATGCTTGCAGATAGGAAGTATCCACTCACAAAAGAAACACTTGAGAGGATGATGTCTTTGAAGTTTATAGCTGAGTCTGCAAGTGATGGTGCTTATAATCTGCTTAGATTCATTCAAAAACAAATTGATGAATTTGGAAGCCATGATGTAAGTGAGAAGGATCTTTAAGTGTTGGTTCTATAACCACATATAAAATGGTCATCAGTTCGCCATGTTTAACAGACATCAAGAACTGGCTAGTCCAGAGCAAACGACTTATGGTAAAGACTTCTCAAATCCGTTAATGGCTAATAGTTTACCAAAAACTATATGGTTTTCAACTCACCATGCTTCACAGTAAAGAGTTGGCTAGTCTAAAGCAAACGGCTCTTGGTAAAGACATCTCAAATCCGTTAATAGTTGATAGTTTACTCAAAACTATATGGTTATCAATGCACCATGTTATTGCAATAAAGCATTGGCTATTCCAAAGCAAATGGCTACTGGTAAAGAAACATCAAATTTGTTTACGGTTCGTAGTTTGCCAAAAACTAGAAGGCCAACTTAGTTGGTATTGCTGTGTTGCTGAGTTGCTGAGATGCTAAAGACTGGAAGCTAAAGAATGTTACAAAGTCACAAAAGAGTTTAAGTTCATCAAAGAGCAGATTAAAGAATAACTAAGTGTTTGGATACATCCTCCTGGTGTTCAAGAAGCTTAAACTGAAGAAACATAAAGGTTAACAAGTGAACATCATGTTAGGGGAGGATTGTTGGGTTTCAAAAGTTTCTACAACTTAGTGCTGATACTTCTACAAGTTACTACTGCTAGTTCTATTTAGTGCTGCTGGTGAAGATTGATAAAGATTGAAGAAAATAGACTAAGTAGTTAGTATTAGTTAGTTAGTACTGCCAGTACATATGTTAGTACTGGTAGTATAGTTAGTGCTGTTAGTAGTAAGTTAGTACTGCTAGCATATAATAGTTAGTACTGTTAGGAGATATGCATGAGTTATAATATGAATAGATATGCATTATCTCTTCACACGTTTTTAAGCCCATTAGGGTTTTTCCTTGGTGTATAAAAGGAACCCTACGGCAATAGTTAGATATACACAAGTTCCACAAATATTAATAGTTAGTAATCTGTAACCTAGCAGATTAAATAGTAATTAAAGTTCTAGTTTATTAATTGTTCTTCTTAACATTATAAGTTAGTTTCCACATAACTTATATTGTTCATAGTCATTGTTTCTCTTGTAGTTAGTTTGGATCTATTCAGACTGGGATCAACAGTTATAGATAGAGGTATTATGAAGAAAGGCTTATATGTGATTAAATTAGGAAATAATCCTAAAGAACAAATTTGTCTAGCAACAATTAATGAAAATTCACGTTGTGGCATAGGAGATTAGGTCACGCAAATATGTATCTCATTCAATCGTTAACATCTAAGGAATTAGTTAGAAACTTACCTAAGCTTAAGTTTGATCAACACTTCTGTGATGCTTGCAAAATTAGAAACAAGCTCACGCTAGTCATAAGGCTAAGAATATAGTCTCAATGACTAGATGCTTAGAACTCCTTCATAAGAACCGACCACGGTAGGGAATTTGATATTGAGGTGCAATTATCTCAGCTCCATGCACTCCTCAATCAAATGGCGTAGTTGAAAAGAAAAATAGGACACTTCTAGAAATGTGTAGGACTATGTTGAATGAGCAATCGTTACCACAAAAGTTTTGGTGTAACGCAGTAGACACTTCAACATACATTTTCAACCGAATCCTAATTAGAGCCATCCTAGGAAAAACACCTTATGAACTCTTAAAAGGTAGGATACCTACCCTAGATTACTTTAGAGTGTTTGGAAGCAAGTGCTTCATTTTAAACACTAAAGACTATCTTACAAAGTTTGACCAAAAGTCATACGAAGGTATCTTTTTAGGCTACTCGCAAAATAGTAAAGCCTACATCATCCTTTACAAACACATTGGGAAAGTCAAAAAATCACTCAACGTGACATTCGATGAAACTCCTCCACCCTCTAAGATATCACCCTTCGTGGATGATGACTTAGATGAAAAAGAAGCAATTAAGGTTACTGAAAAGAAAAACCTAGAAAATGACATTGTGGAAGAAACTTTAGAGATTGACCAAATAGTCAATACTAAGGAATCTAGGAACCATCCATTAGAAAATGTCATAGGAAACCTTAACCAAAGAACTCTTAGGTCAAAAGCTCAAAACTAAAGTAACTTCTTTTGTTTTATATCAACTATAGAACCTAAGAATGTGAATGAAGCCTTAGCAGATTAAAGTTGGATAGTCACTATGCAAGAAGAATTAAATCAATTCATTGCTAATGACGTTTGGGAGTTAGTTCCACAACCTAGGAATATGACAATTATAGGAACTAAGTGGGTGTTTAGAAATAATATGACAAGAACGGTATTGTTTCTCGAACTAAGGCTAGGTTAGTTACTCAAGGCTATAATCAATAAGAGGGCATCGATTATGATGAAACTTATGCCCCAGTTGCTAGACTTGAGTAAATTAGGATACTATTAGCTTATGCTTGTGCTTTAGATTTTAAGCTATTCCAAATGGATGTAAAAAGTGCATTCCTGAACGGTTTTATCAATGAGGAGGTATATGTGGCACAACCTCCAGGATTCATTGACTTTGAAAAATCGAATCATGTTTATAAACTAAAGAAAGCTTTATGCGGTCTTAAATAAGAACCCAAAGCTTGGTATGATAGATTAAAAGCTTTTCTAACATCATCATCGTTCAAATATATGTCGATGACATTATATTTGGTTCGACTTATCAAGACATGTGTGATGAATTTGCCAAAATTATGCATGATTAGTTCGAGATGAGCATGCTGGGTAAACTTAACTTCCTCTTTGGACTACAAATAAAACAAATGAAAGATGGTATTTTCTTTAATCAATCTAAATATATTAAATAAATGCTTAAGAAATTTGGCTTAGAAGAATCTAAACCAATGAAAACCCCCATGTCCTCCGATACCAAACTCACAAAAGATGAAGAGTGTGAGTCGGTAGATAGTTTCAAGTATCGAGGCATGATAGGTAGTTTATTATACCTAACGGCAAGTAGGCCCGATATCATGTTTAGTGTCTACCATTGTGCTCGCTTCCAAGAGGCTCCCAAAACCTCTCACCTTGAAGCGGATAAGTGTATCTTCCGATACATTAAAAGCACTACGCACTTAGGATTATGGTATCCTAAGGGGACCGACATAGAAACAGTAGTATATGCCGACTCTGATCATGCGGGGGATTATGTGGACTGAAAGAGCACTAGCGGTATTTGTACGTTCGTGGGATGTTGTTTGACATCTTGGTTCTCGAAGAAACAAACCGCTCTTGCTATATCTACTACCGAAGTCGAATACGTAAGCGCCGGAAAGGAATGTCAACAAGCATTATGGATGTAACAAGCTCTTATCGACTACAACGTTCGACTCGACAACTTCTCGATCATGTGCGACAATAAAGGTGTGATTGACCTTAAAAAAAACCGGTGCAACATTCTTGAACCAAACACATCAAAATTCATCACCACTTTCTTCGTGATAATGTCCAGAATGGACATATCTCAATTGAAAAAGTGCCGTCCGTTGACAACATCGCCGACATTCTTACGAAACCCCTTAAACGTGAATCGTTTAACTATCTACGTCTTGTTGTCACACATTTTAAATTCATATGGCTAAATATTCAGCAAAAAATAGCAGTCACTTTTAAATAATGTGTGACAAACTTGACTATATGATTTAGCCACATACACAATTACTTCATGTGACCATATATGGATTTTGGTCACAGTGACTAATGTTTCAAATTTATTTGTATCTGTCACACGTCCCAAATTATAAGTGACTAAATAATCAACAAAAAATTACCAGTTACCTCTAGTCACATAAATATTCAAATGTGTGACAATGAAATTCCGAAATCGTCACACAAAATGAGTTCAAGTGTGGCTGTTTATTTTATTCTCGTACATTTAGTCACATAAATATCTGACTGTGTGGCCGTTCAAAAAACAGCATGTGTGACGAAATCCCAGATTTGTACTAGTGACAAGATACGCATTGATCAAATGACTCATCATCTGTTGATTTTAAAAGCCTTTCGTGTTGCAGCTTTTCAATACGTTTCTTACTTATATGAGCAAGACGACAGTGCCATAGATAAGTAGATTCCAAATTGTGTTTGGCTCTTTTAGTACTAACATTATAAATAGAATTAACATTTGGTACAAGATTATGCATATCAATTTCATAAATATCATTGCTGGGAATAGCATTAAAATAATAAACATTATTCTTAGAAACTGAAATTCCAAAATCCGTAAAACGCTTTACAAATCCATTTTCTACCAAACGGTGAACTGAAACAACACCTCTAAGTATAGAAGGTGCATAATGACAATTGTCTAAACAAATCACAAGGCCATTAGGCAAAACCAAGTCAAAACTTCCAATAGCTTCTACTTGTTTCAGCTTTCTTACTCCTCCAAGACCATGTTTTGTGTTACAAATATGAGTACCACAACTAGTGTCATACACCCAGGATTTAGTAGGGAAAGAAATAAATTTATTATGAAGACATCTGAAGAACTGGCAGTGCCAACTTGCTTCTTCTTCTTAATCAACTCAGCAAGGTAAGTAGGACAATTCCTCTTACAATGACCCACCTCTTTGCCGTGGTGGCAGGTGTCATCCTTAGCTGGGTGCTTTTTAGCAGAAGGCTTAGGGTTTTTAGGCTTAGGGATATAAACTTGTTTATCCTTTCCCTTGCCATTAGCTTTACCCTTACCTTTAGCTTTAAGCGATTTCTTATTGGATTTCTGGATTTTACCACCTTTAATCATCATTACTTGTGGTGTTTTAGCCTTTTTAGGTAAACCCTTTTCATACTCAATGAGCATAGCATGTAGTTCACCAACTGTCTTCCCCATGTTATGCTTATTGTAGTGAGGCCATTCAAGATTAAACCAACACTAAGCTCTTGTGGGAGCACATAACCAAGACATTCCAGTTCCACATAATTCTTCATCTAATGACATATGGGCCAACTGGTTTTCCCTCATCCTGTTTGCAAGCATGGAAAGTTTGGATCAGGTCAAACCACTCCACTCCAGCTTGTTTCTCAAACATGGATTTAAGCTCCTGAAGCATTTCATAATGTGAGGAATTTTCGAATTGTCTTTAAAGTTCAGGAGTCATACTTCCGAGCATAAGACAAGTCACCTCATTATGAATCATATACCGCATTCCACTGCGCAAGTACTCAGAATCGGTAGGTGAAGCAAGAGAAATAGGTTGTTCAATGACAAACAATTTCCTTTCAACTCTCAAGACCATCTTAAATTGACGAAACCAGTCATTGAAATTATTTCCAGAAATTTCAAACATCGACCTGAAAGCCGAATGGTTTATGTTTTAGACAGGTAGTGCCATTTACAAACATAGTAAAGTTCAATAATTAGTATTTTCGATAATACTCCTTGAAGAAAATTAACTACCCACGTTTATATAAATAAACTATTAATTTCCTAAGGTTAGGACCCAACTTGACATACCCCCACCACATCAGTTGATCTGCTAGTGATGGTGTATTCAAAAGGTAATCAACGATTGATAATTCACAACTTTTGCAATTCCTAAACCATATGGGACTTACTTTATTACAATAATATCTAGTAAGCATGTTTCATCCCATCTATGCCGCGTGTTAACAGGTCTAACCACAACAACGCTAAGTCGTCCAATTTCAAAACAGTAATTATGTAACACTCACCGTCTCACGGAAAAGCGTATAATTACCTTGTGATTGCAAATCTACACACGTCTCACGCATAGTAAAGAGCAATCAACAAGTGTTTTTACAAATTGGATGGCAATAACTTAGTTGAAAAAGGGTATGTTATTTGACGTGTCAAATATGTACGAAGAAGCATGCATACATCTTCGTATCATTGATTTTAATAAAAACTATTACTCAATTTAGTTATTATTACGGTATCACCTATTATCATCGTATCTTATACATAAATAGTGAGACCTTAAAATTGACGATTCAACGTATCTTTAAATATAAAGATTTGCTTTTTATCGCGGGAAAAGATTAAAGAATGATTAAAAATCATTCAAACCCTAGACCATTCGCGACTTCCTACATAGTATACAAGGTAAGGAAACTACAACGTAGTCAGGTATTATAGGGTAATGGTGTCTACAAGACCGAAGTCTTGATGAGTCTCCCCGAACCTTATCCTTGCAACTATATAGTACTTTTGCAAATTACGTCATTGATAAAAATTAAAACTTTAATTTAAAGAATACATTACAAACTATAAATTGCTAGTCTAGTCATGGAAGATTTTATATCGGATGTAAGCCGAATCCACTTTTGACCTTTTGCATTAGATAGTCCATAATAAATCTTATTTCGATAATCATTAGTCATGTTTATGTTTGTTTTCCGAAAAACCCTTTTATTTTCTCACAAGTCAAGAACTTAAAATAGAACATATAAACATCAACTAAACTAAATAACATTTATTTAAACACACTTAACAATTAAGGCATGCAAACATTAAATATGATCCTAATTATCTAATAATTAAACAATGTATTTATTCACATAAATATTTTAACTATTTTAGGCCCCATTAATTCAATAATAAGGGTCTTCCCGAATTCTTGAATCATGGATCTTACCAATTAAGAAAATATTTAAAATTATGCGAATCTTGATCATATTTAAACCAAATCTTTTTAACAAATTAACAAGATTTAAATATTTAATATTAATCCATGATAAATTTGCATGATTTTATCATGGATCTCCATTAACAATTAACAAAAACTTAAAACAATTAACAATTAATACATCAAGTTTTATATAAAATTGCATACAACCTAGATCTCGTCTAATTAATTTTATTAACCATCAAGATCAAATCTTTTTAACATAAAACGCCCATCGGGGCATTAAAATTAATCACGAAACCCTAATTTGTTCAATTTTATTCCTTGTAATTAAAGATTCTACACGATGGCTCGTGATGCCACTGTTGGGTTTTACGATCTAATTAACCAATTAATTAACACGAGTACGCAGCGGAATTAAAGATCACATGTAGAACACATTAATTAACAAGGATAGAAGATGTATACCTTTTAGCACGAAATGATACACCGCTTAAGGTAACCGTTAACACCGTCTTCTATATACGCGTGTGTATAACGTCACACGCAAAACCACCAAGATCTAAAGTAAGATCTCTCTAAGCTTCCACACACAATACGTTCTTAGCAAACAACGAAGTATGCTAGTACTAGTAGTGATTTAGCAAACGATCACCTCTTTGTTCTTGAATCAATCAACACACGAACACGAACACCACGGTGGTGGTGATGGTAAACGATCGACACAAAACCCTAAAAGGGTTGTTTGGCCGATCGACTAAGGGAGGGAACAAGAGGGGGTTTTAGGGTTTTAACTTTCAAGCATACCCTTAACAATGAACCTTAAGTCCTCCTTATATAACCTACATAACTTGGAGAACAAGCAAGCAAGCCTAAACCCCTTTGGGTTGTAGGTTCGGCCAACCCAAGGAGAAGAGAGGGAAAAAACAAACTTTCTTTTTTGGCGTTTTGCACATTAGTCCTTTAACTATTAAACACTAATGTTTATCATTAAATACTTTTAACGGTCGTTTACTAAAACACTATTTAAACATTTTCTTATTTGGTACAAGTTCTAACAAAGAAATACACATTCTTTGATATTACATTGCAGGATATAACTATAAATTTTTGGAATGGACACTTTAACAAGCATCTAACTCATTAGGTTTCTCGAGGACTGGTTCATTTCTCAGTGGTTTCAGTATGATCCATAACGAGTTATCTAACTCTACAAAGATAGACTCATCTGGAAGTCTTAGATTCCAAATTTTTTTATGCCCAATGTCTTGATTATTCCACAATCCATATACCCGGGTACAAAGGTTTGAGAAAACCGGGTGGTAAGAGAGCCATAGTAACCTAGATACATAAAGATACGATACATCATACTACAGAATATAGGATAGACAACTACGACATACATAAATCGGTATCATAAAACAGCGAGGTATACTGGAATCACCACTGTATTAAGTCATAAACAACTTGTCTACATATTTTACATAGTTAAAATTTTGACAATGTCATTATATTATGCACACATCAAGTGTTGGATCTAAACAAAAGCCTGAAATGATAAGGATCTAGTCCTAGTAGACTTGGTGGTCCTCCCTTGTGGTTCTTGAGCTCATGGATCTTATCCAGAAGACTCTTCATATCTGATCGGTGGCGAATCTGGATATCCTCAATGAGTATCTCTAAAGTAGAAGTCCTGACGCGAGCAAAAACAATCTCTTCATCATACCTTATTTGCCCTCTCTGAAATCCAGAAATCGAGTACGGGGCTCTTGAGTTTTAGATTTCTAGTTGGTCAAAAACTTGCATCTGATTACACGACCATACCAAGACCTTTAACTTATCTTCCATGTGCGCAATGTGCTCAAGAAGGGAGCTCAATCTAAGTGATTCAAAAATAGTCTATGATCTATTCCTCATGGCTTCCAGATGCGTCTTGGTGAGAATTCTCTCCCATCTCAAATACCTGAGGTGGGGCGGAGGAATCAGTAGAGAAAGGTGATAGGAAACGGGCTCGTTTATGAGGTGGCAGAATCTCCCCGAGAAGAAAGAAATCTTGGGGATCAAATAGTGGTGATGGTGGTAACACTGGAGATGGAGGCAAAACAGTTGGTGGAGCAATAGGAGCTCGTGGTGATGGAATAGGTGATTCATTACTAGTAGCATTATATGCTTGCATAACCTTCATATACGGATCATCGTGGAAAGGTGAGATGGTTAGCGAGGCTAAAAGATCCCTTAGATAAATCCTCTGAAGGATCAGAAAAGGTGTTTCCCAGTGAAAGCTGGGAAATAGTCTGGTGAAGCCGCTATTATAGTACTGGAGTGGTTGAAGAGAAAAAGCATCCTCAACCATTGGAATCAGATGGGACGATAATAGGGTAGATATAGTCAGGAGTAGATATAATTCTGTAACAACCCAGTGTGAAATAACATAAGTTATTTATATAATAGTTATGTATCTTTAGATACTATTCTCACGGAGGACTTTCTTGGATGGAAAAAAATAGTTGATAGTTTAAGTTTTAACCTTGTTCTCTATAACCGAGGCTCTTGATACCAATATGTAACACCCCCTTATTTGACATATAGCAGCGGAAGCTAAATTGGAGGTATTACTTCGTGAATCAATAATCATAATCATAGAAAATGACTCAAAAGAGACGTTTTGGAAAATTTAGTTATCATTCAATAATATATCAGAGTTTTACAAAAGAGGTCCCAAAATACATATGAAAACATAGAGTTTGAATGATAACAAGTTTGGACGTCCTTAAGTCCAATGCCACTCCGTGCCATAGGTTGCTCAATTACCTGAGATAAACATGCTAAAAAGGTCAACACAAAGGTTGAGTGAAATTTATAGGTTTGTAATGAAATGGTTGAATACAAGTCATCATAAGTGGTAATAATTGCACAATTACAATTATCATGGAAAACAATATTATTGCCCTAAGCTCATGTCACCAACACGTTAACATGGAAATCACCTAAGTGACATTATTAAGGAATAAATGTCCTGTTGGAAAGGTAACTTGCCAAAGTTTACCCATTTTTTTTTTTTGTGTTGTGTTTTTTTTTTTTTTTTTTTTTTTTTTTTATTATTTCTCAAATATATGCATTATTACCTCATGTACAGGTAAACACAAACGGGATTCGTCAATCCCAATAGATCTATCCACAATATTTCGCGTTCACACTCAAGTGATTAATGGTTTATGATTAGATGAATTGACATAGGGTAAACTTAGGCAATAATATATCAGGATAACATACAGTTGGAAAATACTTGTATTCATAGTTTATAGCATGTATCTTCCTACGGAGTTTAGAAAACATGTAAAGGTGGGACTATGAACTCACCTTGATAAGGTAGTTTGATTGATGTCAAAAGTAAATCAAATGGAAGTAAACAACTTCGTCACGCAACCTGGGGTAATATGTCAAGTCTTAGTTTGATTGTTTATATTTCAAAACTTTATTTCATAAATTTTAACGTAAATATTAATTTGGTTTAATAACTCGTGAAAACATCGTACCACTGTTCGGGTTATCATAATCCAGAGGCCATGTAGTAAACGTTTGAGGAGCTAGGACACTTTAAGTCGTAAATTCAGCAACTCGTCAAAACGTCTACCCAAATGGAAACCCCTCACATGAAATTCCCTAGTCTAGTGATATGTTATAGTTTAAATGATAAGATTTTATCTTTTTAAGTTTATTCAAAAGCTAGTGAATGATAAATTATGTTAAATATATAACATAATTATTTTTATATATTTCGATCGATGAATGAACGATAAATGTGTCATTTAATAAAATCGAGTCTTATAATATTTAAATATATTTTTATAATTAATATAAAAATATTACATTTTATACCTTTAAGAATTCAAAATGACAATATATACCCTTAGTATATATATTAGTTTACAACTTAAACCTTTTATATATAATTCTAAAACATTTAACCCTCAACTTTAAAGTTTGGCAAAATAAACCCCTAGAGTTTAACTTTAGGATATTTATATTTTTAGCCCCTCTAGTTATAAGTTTCAAGAATTTTACAATATATACCCCTTTGCATGAAACATTTTGCATTTTAAGTCCAAAAACCAAATACTTTGTATTTTTCAATCCCAACTTAGTTTTGCAGCTTATAGTTTATTACTATAAGCTAAAATAAGTAAGTTTGACGAGCTTATAGCTTATGAAAACAGCTTATGAGCTTAAAAATCCAAAATGGGCATGTTTGGCTTAGAAATAATAACCCGATGAGTTAGGGCTTTTAGGATTAGTTTTAATAATTATAAAAGGGATAAATGAGCTATAAAATACTTATTAAAGGATCAATCATTATAGCTTATATCTTATTAGAGTCAAATAGGTTTTAGGGTTTGAAGGGCACAAATTGGTTTAGGAAAAACTAACAGAGTAGTTTAAAGGTTTAAGAGTGTTAACTCATGTGATCATGAAGATGTAACAGAAACTTATTAAGATGGAATAAAGCTTTATACTAGCTTATTTGTAGAATTCGAATGGATTAGGGTTTTCCCAAAGTGGGTCGAATTAGGGTTCAGTTTGGTTTAGGGTTTCCAACAAGGTTTTAACTTGTACAAATGATTAAAACAAGTTTATATATGATCATAGACATAACAAGAGCTTATTGAACTATATAGAAAGCTTACTTAGTACACGGAATAGTGAAAATGGGTTGAATGGAGAAAATGATACCCCGAACATTAGAGAAGAATCAAGGACCTTTTGGTTTCTGTTTTTTTGGATTTTAAATAGCTTAACCTTTCAACTCTTCTCTTCTAGGACTTGTTTAGATCATGATTTGAGTATGGTTTTGATTTGGTGATGTGTTTTAAAGGCATGCATGTCTCGGCTTATATATAGTGTCCGAAAATGGATTGGAGGCCAAGTTTTAGAGGGAGTGGTGACCAAGATATTGAGGAGTAATGTCTAAGGAGTAGCTAAGGTAACTAAGGAGGGCTAGGGATTAGCTTATCAAGGTGTAAGGAGGGTGTAGAGGTTCGGTTATACATAGGAGGTGACAAGGTGTTTCTTGGGGCTCAAGTTGTGGTAGTAGCTTACAATGAGGTGACAAGGAGCTTTAGCAAGGTAGTAAGCAAGGTGGTGTGTCATGGAGATGAGTGGTAGCTTGCTTAGGTCTGTGTTCGAGCTAGTTAAGGGGTAACGGGTCATTTAGTGTTTTCGGGTTTGGTTTTTAGTTTAAGTCGAGCTAGGGTTAGGATTAGAGAGGGAAAAGTGTTTAAATATGATGCATTAGAGTGCTTGTACTTAGTGCTAAAGAGGTGGTACGAATTCCTTAAGAAAATGGAAGGAAATGAGCTAGTTTGAATTCGTGCTTTGTCAGATTATACAACGAGCTCAAATGAGTTATACATTGATTTTGGTGGGAAAAGATATTCAAAAGTTATGCATTGTACACTTGTACACATGCCTTATTAGCTTGAACATTTGTATTGTGTGTAAACATTACATATAGTTAGGGTTTTGTTATAAACGTTAACATATAAAGTCCGTTTTATAATAACGTTTTGAATTGTACGTTTAATAGATAACGTATGGTAAAAATGGAGTTTAAAACATATTGCTTGACATATTATAACGTTTACTCGATATAAACGTTGATGAAATTGGCATTGGTAGGTTGCGTGAGCACGTTTACTTTTGTAATGTAAGTTACGTTACATTATGGATGGAATAAAGAAAAAATCTTTCTATGAAAATGATTGCATCTAATTTAATAGATGGAAATTACACTGAGGAAAATTGCATCTAATTTAATAGATGGATAATTACATAAGGAAAAATTGTGGGTTGTTATATACAAGCCAAATGATTGAAAACTGTATAAAAACAAATATTAAAATCCCAGTTCAATTAGGTTGGTTTGTTTTAGTGCAATGATTTACTTATCTCGAAGCGGCATATCATTCTTAAGACTTAGGCGGGACATCATCCTAAGACCTAGACACGATTAATCCTGTTACAATTAACGCATCCGCATAAAACATCCTTTAGTTTAATTATCATATATCTTAGGGAATCAAAGCAGTGGTGATCCTGTTAAAACCCTAGCCCAACAGACTATTACCCACTTTATTGTTTGAAATGACGATGTTTTTATATACTGTAAGTCCCACTATCAAATCTTTATCAGTTAATTAAGAGCGTGATTGCTGAAACATAAACGGGTCACCAACCGGTCCAACTAAGCTCATAATTCAAAGACAAAGACATAACGTTATTTGTGATCCTATTGATCCAGTAATATAAAACACGATATGGAGAGCTATCCCCGGAATCTAGATTACTTGGTTCGTAATCACTAGATCTATTGAATGATATGTCGCACTAATTACAAGACACATAAACAGTAATGAGGTGATAAACATCATTAAACAATCAACGGTTTATTATTTATATATAACCTTAAGAATCGATTTAAAAACAACCAAAACATAGAACTTTCCATTAAGATGGATAATACCCTAGGGTGATAGCCCACAACCATTGTAATTAAAGTTTAATGTTTGGTTTGTTTTTAAAATCGATTTCTTAATTTACGTTGCTGTTAATTATGTATATCATCTCATACTTGTTTATGTGCTTGAAAATGCGACATATCATTCAACTGGATCTAGTGATACAGACAAAGTAATCTAGATACCGGGATAGCTCTCCATATCATGTTTTATATTACTGGACCAATAGGATCACAAATAACGTTCTGTCTTTGTCTTTGAATTATGATTAGTTGGACCGGTTGGTGACCCGTTTATGTTTCAGCAATCATGCTCTTAATTAACTGATAAAGATTTGAATAGTGGACTACCAGTATATAAAACACCGTCAAACAATAAGTGGGTAAAGTCTCGTTGGGCTAGGGTTTTAACAGGATCACCACTGCTTTGATTCCCTAAGATATATGATAATTAAACTAAAGGATGTTTTATGCGGATGCGTTAATTGTAACAGGATTAATCGTGTCTAGGTCTTAGGATGATGTCCCGCCTAAGTCTTAAGAATGATATGCCGCTTCGAGATAAGTAAATCATTGCACTAAAACAAACAAACCAACATTGAACTGGATTTAATATTGTTAATACAGTTTTCAATCATTTGGCTTGTATATAACAACCCACAATTTTTCCTTATGTAATTATCCATCTATTAAATTAGATGCAATTTTCCTCAGTGTAATTTCCATCTATTAAATTAGATGCAATCATTTTCATAGAAAGATTTTTTCTTTATTCCATCCATAATGTAACGTAACTTACATTACAAAAGTAAACGTGCTCACGCAACCTACCAATGCCAATTTCCATCAACGTTTGTATCGAGTAAACGTTATAATATGTCAAGCAATATGTTTTAAAACCCATTTTACCCATGACTTATTTATTTAAACGTTAGAATTCAAAACGTTATTATAAAACGACTTTATATGTTAACGTTTATAACAAACCCTAACTATATGTAATGTTTACACACAATACAAATGTTCAAGCTAATAAGGCATGTGTACAAGTGTACAATGCATAACTTTTGAATATCTTTTCCCACCAAAATCAATGTAATAACTCATTTGAGCTCGTTGTATAATCTTGACAAAGCACGAATTCAAACTAGCTCATTTCCCTCCATTTTCTTAAGGATTTCGTACCACCTCTTTAGCACTAAGTACAAGCACTCTAATGCATCATATTTAAACACTTTTCCCTCTCTAATCCTAACCCTAGCTCGACTTAAACTAAAAACCAAACCCGAAAACCCTAAATGACCCGTTACCCCTTAACTAGCTCGAACTAAGACCTAAGCAAGCTACCACTCATCTCCACACCACTTTAGCACAAGGTACAACACTCAATGCACAACATCTAAACGCTAAACCTAAACTCTAATTCATCCTAAAACCCTAATCTAAAACCCTAAACCTAAACAAAAACCCAAAACCTAAAACTAACCCTAATTTGAAAATTCCTAAAACTAAAACCTAAAACTAACCTAGCAAGCTTCCACCACCATGATCCACCACCTTGCTAGCCTACTTGTCACCACCTTGTCATCAACCTAGCACCCTACCACCTTTGTCACACCCTTGTGCACCAAGAAAACACCCCCTTGTCACCCCTTGTTAACCGAACCCTCATACACCACTCAACACTTGTCTAAACTACTTTCCTAGCCCTCCATAGTCACCATTGCAGCCCTTGATCCCTACTCCAAGTAACCTTGGTCACCACTTCAAGAAAACTTGGCCACTACTCCTCCTTAGACACTATATATACACGCATACATACATACATTTTCAATTCACCATCAAAGCTTCATATTACCTCAAGTCATGATCTAAACAAGTCCAAGGAAGATTAAGAAGAAAGTATACAGCAAGTAGAAACCAAGAAACAAGAAGAAAGAAGTCTCTTGATTCATCTTTTAAGTTTTCGAGTTGTTTTTGCTTCATTCGACCCATTTTCATCATTTCAAGTACTAGTAAGCTTTCTATCTTGTTCCATAAGCTCTTGTATCATTATAGATATTGTATAAGCTATAATTAAGTTACTTGTATAAGCCTTGAATCATAAAAACCATTTGTTTGGTTTTCCTAAACCAAACCATGCCCTAAACGCACCCTAAAACCCTAAAAAGCTCATTTCGTGCATCCAATAAGCTAAAAGCCATAAGCTGGTCTTATAAGCTATTTCAATAAGCTCATTTGTCATTTCTATAAGCTTGAAAACTAATCTTAAAACCTTAAACCCATCGGGTTAATCTTTTTAAACCAAACGAACCCGTTTTGGATTTTAAAGCTAATAAGCTCTTTTCATAAGCTTCAAGCTCGTAAAGTTGACTTATTTTAGCTTATAATAATAAGCTATAACCTGCAAAATTGATTTCAAGATCAAAAATACAAAAATTATGGAATTTGGACTAAAAACGCAAAACATTTCATGCAAAGGGGTATATATTGTAAATTATGAAACTTTATAACTTTTGGGCCAAAAATGTAATTATTCTAAAGTTAAACTTCAGGGGTTTGTTTTGTCATACTTGAAAGTTAAAGGTTTAAAGATTTTAAAAGTTGTATTAAAAGGATTAACTTTGTAAATATATATAAACCAAGGGTATATATTGTCATTTTGCATTCTTAAAGGTATAAAATGTAATATTTTTATATAAATTATAAAAATATATTTAAATATTATAAGACTCGATTTTATTAAAACCCGACACATTTTTCGTTATCATTCATCGATCGAAACGCTATAAAATAATTATGTTATACATTTAACATTATTTATCATCCACTAGCTTTTGAAGAAACCCAAAATGATAAAATCTTATCATTTAAACTATAACGTATCACGTTACTAGGGAATTTCATGTGAGGGGTTTCATTTTGACGAGTTACTAGATTTACGATTTAAAGTGTCCTAGCTCCTCAGACGTTTACTACATGACCTCTGAATTATGATAACCCGAACAATGATACGATATTTTCACAAGTTATCAAACCAAAAACCATTAAACTTTATGAAATAAAGTTTGTAATATCAACAATCGAACTAAGACTTAACATATTACCCCCAGGTTGCGTGACAAGGCTGTTTACTCTCATTTGAATTAAATTTAAATCAATCAACTACCTTGATAAGGTGAGTTCATAGTCTCACCTTTACATGTTTTCTAAACTCCGTGGGGAGATACATGCTATAATCATGAATACAAGTATTTTTCCATCTGTATGCTATCCTGATATATTATTGCCTTCACTGCCAATATTTCTTAATCATGAACCTTTAGTCACTTGCAAGTGAACGTGAATATTGTAGATAAGTCTATTGGGGGTAATGACTCCCGTTGGTGTACCCGTACATGGGGTAACCAAATGCACTATATTTAAGAACAAAGGATAACTTTGGCAAGTTGCCTTTCCTTAAGGACAGTTGTTCCTTCAAGTCGTTAAATTGACTTCGGATGTTAATGTTTGGTTGCATGAGCTTAGGGCAATAATACTGTTTTCCATGATAATTGTATTCGTTGAAATTATTACTACTTATGATGACTTGTATTCACTTATTACATTTCAAACCTGTGAATTTCACTCAACCGTTGTGTTGACCCTTTTAGCTTGTTTATCTCAGGTAATTGAGCAATCTATGACACGGAGTGGCATTGGACTTGAGGACATCCAAACCTGTTATCATTCAACTTTATATTTTCAATGTATTTTGGGACCTCTGTTTTGTAAAACTCTAATATTATTGAATGATAACTAAATTTTCCAAAATGTCTCTTTTGAGTCATTTTCTATGATTATGACTGTTGATTCATGAAGTAATACCCCAAATTAGCTTCCGCTGCTATATGTCAAATAAGGGGGTGTTACAGATTGGTATCAAGAGCCTCGGTTATAGAGAACAAGGTTAAAACCTAAACTATAACTACTTTTTCCAACCAAGAAAGTCCTCTGTGCCACTGCATTTCCCGAATAGTATGTAAAAGATACATAACTATTATAGTAAATATAAATAACTTATATTATTTCCACTGGGTTATTTCAAAAATATGTCTTCAAACACTTCCGACTATATCTACCCTATTATCGTCCTATCTGATGTCGATGTTGAGGATGCCTTTTCCTCTACAAACACTCCTAACTATACTCTGGCTTCACCGGACTATTCCCCAGCCTCACCGGGAAACACCTCTCCTAATCCTTCAGATGATTTATCTAAGTATCTTTAGGCCTCACTAGCCATCTCACCTTTCCACGATGATTCATATATGAAGGTTATGCAAGCATATAATGCTACTAGTAATGAATCACCTATTTCACTACCACAAGCTCCTACTGTTCCACCAACTGTTTTACCTCCCTCTCCAGTGTTACCACTATCACCAATGTTTAATTCTCGAGATTTCTTTCTTCCCAAGGAGATTTTACCACCTAAGAAACGAGCCCGTTCCTGATCATCCTCCTCTACTTTTGCTCTACCTCAAGTATTTGAGATTAGAGAGAGTTCTCATAAGACGCCTTTGGAGCACCATGAGGAACAAATTGAGACTATTTTGAATCACTTAGATGAGCTCCCTCTTGAGCGCATTGAGCACATAGAAGATAAGGTAAAAGGTATTGGTAACGGTCGAGTAATCATACAACAAGATTTTGATCAACTAGAAACCGAACTTCAAGAAGCTCGTACTCAGATTTCTGGATTTCAGAGAGAGCAAATAAGGCATGACGACGAGATTGTTCTTGCTCGCGTCAGGACTTCTACTTTAGAGATACTCATTGAGGATATCTAGATTCGCCACCGATCAGATATGAAGAGCCTTCTGAACAAAATCCAAGAGCTCAAGAACCACAAGGGAGGACCATCAGACTACTAGACTAGATCTTTATCATTTACAGCTTTTGTCAGAATCTAACCATTGGATGTATGGCATAAATAATGACACCTGTCAAATTTTGACTATGTAAAATATGTAAGACAAGTTGTTTATAACTTAATACAGTGGTGATTCCATTATACTTCGTTGTTTATGATACCGATTTATGTATGTCATGGTTGTCCATCCTATATTCTGTAATATGATGATTCATATCTTTATCCGGGATTACCATGGTTCTCTTACCATTCAGTTTTTCTTGAACCTTTATCATGAATACCATTAGGTGGAATCGTATGAACCATGTCTTGATTTCACCTACACCACCAGCAGACTCTTCTTTGATGAGTTCTCTAAGTGGTCGCAGTATGAAACCATTGGAAAGTAAACCAGTCCTCGAGAAACCTAATAAGTTAAATGCTTGTTAGAATGTCTATTCCAAAATTTTCCGTTATATCCTACAATATAATATTAAAGAATGTGTAATTCTTGTTAGAACTTGTATCAAAATAAGAATCCATACAATGATATGTCAAATATATTCAATATCACTAAGTATGAAATTTTTAATTTTTATACGATGACTTGTGATATGACTATCATTATATGAATTCTTATTTTGTGTTGTCTTGTAAATGTTGATAGAATGGCTCCCAAGAGGACATCAACATCTGTAGCACCAGCCATGACTCAGGCTGCCATCAGGAAACTAGTTGCTGATACTGTTGCCGCAGCCCTGGAAGCACAAGCTGCTAACATGGCAAATGCTGACAATACAAATAAAAACCCTAAACCAAGAGAAGCTCCTATAGCAAGAAAGTGTAGCTACAAAGAGTTCATGAGCTGCCAACCTTTCAATTTCAAAGGTACATAAGGCGTTGTTGGCCTCATTCGCTGGTTTGAACGAACTGAATCAGTATTTATCCACAATAACTGTACCGAGGACTGCAAAGTGAAGTTTGCTACTAGTACTCTAACTGAAGAAGCTTTGTCCTGGTGGAATTCATTTGCCCAGCCTATTGGAATAGAGGAAGCATACAAGATCACTTGGTCCGAATTTAAAAATCTCTTAATAAAGAAGTATTGTCCCCGAATCGAGATCAAGAAAATAGAAGATAAATTTTACAATCTGACTCTGAAGGGAAGTGATCTCAAGACGTATATAAGAAGATTCCAGGAGTTGGCAACCTTATGTCCCACTATGGTGCCAAATTCTGAGAAAATGATGGAAGTTTTCATCAGAGGATTGCCCCGAAGTATTGAAGGAAATGTTACCGCTTCAAAGCCTCAAACTTTAGAGGAAGCCGTTACCATAACTCAGAGGTTAATGGATCAAGTAATAAAGCACAATTCTATGCAAGGAACCAATTATCACAAACGAAAGTTTAATGATAGGAGAACCTTCAACAACAACAACTACCAAAACAACCGTAACAACAATAACAACCGCAACAATGATCACCACCAACAACAGAATAGAAGGCAAGAAACTGTCAGGGCTTATGCTGCCACCCCAACTGAAAATAGTAGGTATACTGGAAACCTTCCCCTGTGTAAGAAATGTACCCTGCATCACACAGGACCTTGCACTGTCAAGTGTCAGACTTGTAACAAGGTGGGTCATCTGACTAGGAAACAGAATAAAAAAAAAAAAAAAAAAAAAAAAAGAAAAAAAAAAAAAATTGCAAAAAAAAGGGCCAAACACAACTGGAAGGCGCAATTTTCAACAGTTATCAAATAAC
Source organism: Tanacetum coccineum (assembly GCA_026074375.1). Lineage (NCBI taxonomy): Eukaryota > Viridiplantae > Streptophyta > Magnoliopsida > Asterales > Asteraceae > Tanacetum > Tanacetum coccineum. Next base: position 113,798 of record BQNB010000918.1, on the reverse strand, counting down.
TTGTCATGCCTGCAGAGAGAAAGGGCATTACAGAAACCAGTGCCCAAAAGCAAACAACAATGCCCATGGAAGAGCATACTTGCTGAGGGACAAGAACGCTCACCAAGACCCGAACATAGTCACGGGTACGTTCCTTCAAAAAGAACATCTAGCTAAAGTATTATTTGATTCAGGAGCCGATAAAAGTTTTGTATCCATATCTCTTGCTTCTAAGCTTAATATCCCACCAATTACACTAAGTACTACCTACGACATTGAAATGGCTGATGGAAACCTAGTAGGCACTAATACCGTTATCTAGGGTTGCACTCTTATCTTGCTAAACCAACCTTTCAAAATTCATCTCATGCCGATTAAACTCGGTAGTTTTGACGTCGTCATTGGTATGGATTGGTTATCCAAGTATCATGCTAGAATTATCTGTGACGAGAAAGTCGTCCACATCCCAATCAACGGTGAAACTCTGATCATACGAGGTGATCGAAGTAAAACCTGACTAAGCCTCATATCATGTATTAAAACCAAAAGAAATATATCCAGGGGATGTCAAGTTTTCATAGCCCAAGTAATGGAGAAGAAGTCAGACAAAAAATGACTGGAAGACATACCAGTGGTCAGGGAATTTCCAGCAGTTTTTCCTGAAGATCTACTTGGCCTTCCTCCAGTTCGCCATGTAGAATTCCAAATCGATCTAATTTCAGGAGCGGCACCAGCAGCCCGAGCACCTTACAGATTAGCTTCTTCAGAAATGCAAGAACTATCTAACCAACTCCAAGAGTTAGCAGACCGAGGTTTTATCCGACCAAGTACTTCGCCCTGGGGAGCTCCTGTCTTATTTGTTAAAAAGAAAGACGGATCTTTCAGAATGTGTATCGATTACCAGGAGTTAAATAAACTTACCATAAAGAATTGTTACCCATTACCCAGGATCGATGATTTATTCGACCAGCTTCAAGGTTCGAGTGTTTACTCGAAGATTGACTTGAGATCAAGATATCACCAACTGAGAGTTAGGGATGAAGATATCCCCAAGACGGCTTTTAGAACATGGTACGAACACTATGAATTCCAAGTGATGCCATTTGGTTTAACTAACACGCCTGCTGTGTTCATGGATCTCATGAACTGTGTGTGCAAACCATACTTGGATAAATTTGTGATAGTGTTCATCGATGATATACTCATCAACTCTCGTAATAAAGAAGAACATGCAAATCACCAAAGAATAATCTTGGAATTACTCAAAAAGGAGAAATTATATGCCAAGTTATCCAAATGTGATTTCTGGATCAGTATCGTGTAGTTTCTTGGGCACGTAATTGATAGTCAAGGAATTCACGTTGACCTCGCCAAGATTGAAAAAGTTAAGAATTGGGCATCTCCTACCACACCCACAGAAATACGCCAATTCTTAGGACTCGCCGGCTACTATCAGATATTTATCAAAGATTTTTCAAAGATTGCAAAGTCTTTGACTGAATTAACCCAGAAAAACAAGAAGTATATATGGGAAGAAGACCAAGAGTCAGCCTTCCAACTACTAAAACAAAAACTATGTGAAGCTCCAATCTTAGCATTACCAAAAAGAAACGATGACTTTGTCGTTTACTGTGATGCATCGCATTAAGGTCTGGGAGCGGTGTTAATGCAAAGAGAAAAAGTTATTGCATATGCATCCCGACAACTTAAGCCTAATGAAAAAAGCTATACCATACACGACCTCGAATTAGGAGCAGTAGTGTTCGCTCTTAAAATTTGGAGACACTATCTGTATGGCACAAAGTGTACTGTGTTCACTGATCATAAAAGTCTTCAGTATATCCTTGATTAGAAAGAGTTGACCATGAGACAACGCCGTTGGTTAGAATTGCTTGTAAATTACGATTGTGAGATTCGCTACCATCCTAGAAAGGCAAATGTTGTAGCAGATGCCTTAAGCCGGAAGGAACGAATCAAACCACTCTGAGTTAGATCATTAGTCATGACCCTTCATCCAAAATTACTGTCACAAATCCTCGAAGCCCAAACTGAGGCAATCAAAGAAGAGAACGTCAAAGCTAAGAACCTACGAGGAATGGACAAAGCATTTGAAGTACGTCCTGATGGAACCCGATGTATCAAGAATTGAAGTTGGTTACCACTTTTTGGTAATCTAAGGGACTTGATCATGTATGAATCCCATAAATCAAAGTATTCCATTCACCCAGGTTCTGACAAGATGTATCAGGATCTAAAGAAATTCTATTAGTGGCCTAACATGAAGGCAATCATCACTGAGTATGTCGGCAGGTGTTTGACATGCTCTAGAGTTAAAGCAGAATGTCAGAAGCCATCCAGTTTACTAATACAACCAGAGATTCCTACATGGAAATGGGAAAGAATAACGATGGACTTCGTTACAAAAATACCCAAAACCTCAAACAAACATGACATAATTTGGGTCATTGTAGATCGTCTTACAAAATCAGCCCATTTCATCCCCACTAGAGCAACAGGTAGTATGGAAACCCTTACAAAGTTGTATATCAAAGAAATAGTCTCACGGCTTGGAGTGCCAATATCCATTATCTCAGATCATGACAGTCATTTCACATCCAGATTCTGGCAATCATTGCAGAATGCTTTGGGTACTCAATTAGACATGAGTACGACATATCATCCCGAGACTGATGGACAAAGTGAAAGAACCATCCAAACACTCAAAGATATGCTTCGAGCCTATGTTATAGATTTTGGAAAAGGATGGGAGAAACACTTACCACTGGTAGAATTTTCTTACAATAACAGTTACCATGCCAGTATTAAGGCGGCACCATTTGAGGCACTTTATGGTTGAAAGTACCGATCACCTGTCTGTTGGGCCGAAGTTAGAGATGTTCAACTCACGGGGCCAGAGGTAATTCACAAAACCTCTGAAAAGATAATGCAAATTCGACAACGCTTGGAAGCTGCAAGAGATCGGCAAAGGAGTTATGCCAATGTAAGGCAAAAGCCTTTGGAATTCCAAGTTGGAGATCGTGTTATATTAAAAGTGTCACCTCGAAAAGGTGTCATTCGATTCGAAAAATGAGGAAAGCTTAACCCCCGGTACATTGGACCATTTAAGATCCTTAAAAGGGTCGATCCAATGGCATACACACTTGAGCTTCCTGAAGAACTCAGTAGTGTCCACAGTACTTTCCACGTTTCTAATCTAAAGAAATGCATATATGACGAATCTCTCGTCATTCCAATGAAAGAGCTTCGGCTCGATGACAAACTCAATTTTGTGGAAGAACCAGTAGAAATTATGGATCAAGAAGTTAAGCAACTGAGACAGAGTCGTATTCCTATAGTTAAAGTAAGATGGAACTCTAAAAGAGGACCAGAATTTACGTGGGAACGCGAAGATCAAATTCGTGCCAAGTATCCACATCTATTTTCAAACACCACTCCAACATCCAACTAAATCTCGAGACGAGATTTCATCAATGTAATATCAACTTATTAAATTAAGTACAACCATTTTCACAGAAATATTTTTGCTTTATTCCACCTATTATGCAACGTAACTTGCATAACCAAACTAAACGAGCTCACGCAACCACCAATGCCAACTCTATCAACGTTTAAATCAAGTAAACGTTATAATATGTCAAGCAATATGTTTTAAACTCCATTTTATCATACGTTATCTATTTAATGTACTTTCCAAAATGTTATTATAAAATGAATATTATACGTTAACGTTTAAATCAAAACCCTAACTTCATGTAATGTTTACATACAAACTGAATGTACAAGCCTTCAAGCAGGTGAACAAGTGATCAATACATAATTTTTAAATAACATTTTCCTTCCTAAATCAAAGTACAACTCATTTGAGCTTAATGTACAAGCCAACCATGCATGATATTCAAAATAAGCTCATTTCCCTCCTAAATCATTTTAGTTTCTTATCACCACTTTAGCACAAGGTACAACACTCAATGCACAGCATCTAAACCCTAAACCTAAACTCTAATTCGTCCTAAATTCCTAATCTAAAACCCTAAACCTAAATGAAAACCCTAAACCTAAAACTAACCCTAATTCAAAAATTCCTAAAACTAAAACCTAAAACTAACCTAGCAAGCTTCCACCACCATGATCCACCACCTTGCTAGCCTACTTTTCACCACCTTTTCATCAACCTAGCACCCTACCACCTATGTCACACCCTTATGCACCAAGAAAACACCCCTCTTGTCACCCCTTGTTAACCGAACCCTCATACATCACTCAACACTTGTCTAAACTACTTTCCTAGCCCTCCAGAGTTACCATTGTAGCCCTTGGTCCCTACTCCAAGTAACCTTGGTCACCACTTCAAGAAAAGTTGGCCACTACTCCTCCTTGGACACTATATATACGCAAATACATACATACATTTTCAATTCACCATCAAAGCATCATATTAATTCAAGTCATGAACTAAACAAGTCCAAGGAAGATTAAGAAGAAAGTATACAGCAAGTAGAAGCCAAGAAACATGAAGAAAGAAGTCTCTTGATTCATCTTTTAAGTTTTCGAGTTGTTTTTGCTCCATATGACCCATTTTCATCATTTTAAGTACTAGTAAGCTTTCTATCTTGTTCCATAAGCTCTTGTATCATTATAGATATTGTATAAGATATAATTAAGTTATTTTTATATAGCCGTTGAATCATATATAGTAAATCCATTTGTTTGGTTTTCCTAAACCAAACCATGCCCTAAATGCACCCTAAAACCCTAAAAAGCTCATTTCATGCATCTAATAAGCTAAAAGCCATAAGCTGGTCTTATAAGCTATTTCAATAAGCTCATTTGTCATTTATATAAGCTTGAAAACTAATCTTAAAACATTAAAAACCCATCCGTTAATCCTTTTTTAAACCCAAAACGAACCCGTTTTTACGCCAGATTTTGAAGCTAATAAGCCTCTTTTCAGATGTAACACCCCTAAAATTGGGTGGTCGCAGCAAAAAATATGTCCGGGGGCCCTTACTTCAAATAACACAGCCGATAAGACAAGAGAATGACCTCTAAAAGTTCGTATATAAAAAAGTAATTCTCGTTGAATTTCCTTGAAATTGATAAGACAATTGTCCCATAATTGCGTCCAATGAAAAGCATGAAAACAACCCCCAACGAGATTTGATCATCAAATATAAAGTAAGAAATCCATAAATGAAATCCTTGTCAATTTAGACTCCAATGCACATCACGTAGGCCAAGCATCTATTCACCTGAGAAAAACAGCCTTAAAAAGTGTCAACATTAAAGTTGGTAAGTTCATGAGGTTTTATTAGTAAATATAAATTTTAAAACCAAAGTCCTGTAAAGTATGTATGGACCATTTCACAAACTTGGTAGTATTCCCAAAACGTAAGTATGAATTCATAATTTCAGAAGAGTTGTTAAAATATAAATACCATTTCACTATCCCAAATATCACTAAAAATGTACGTATGAACGTTGAACCGTAGATTTTGGTTTCAAAGTCATATGTATGATATTTAGATATATCACCAAAATGTTTTCAAGTTGTATTATTGCCACTTTATGCAAGGCACAGATAAAAATCCATGTGAGTATAAAACAATGATTACAATTACTCCTAAGTTCATGAAACTGCGACCGTAGACTTGTAGTATTCCCACTTTATTCAAGGCACAGTAAGAGTTACCCAAAATCGATAAAGAAATTATAAAAAAAATAAGTAAAATAATACAAATGAAAGAGAATAGAAAATGACTACAATAAAATAATGAAAAAGAAGAAGAAAATTCGAAACATATTCACAACTTATCACAACACTGAACCCAAACACTCCAATATATCCATAAGAATCCAGATGGGAACCAATAAAAAATCATAATTATAAAAATATAGATCGACAATAAAATAAAAGATAACCAACAATCATATACCACAAAATCAGCACAAAATAAAAAGTGATGCGAAAAAATGAATTAAATAAACTCATAAGTTACAAAATAGTTCCGTAAGGTGTTTTCCCTCCAAGAACACCCTCGGTCTTAATGAAAATAATATGTACCCGTCATAGTGTCCCCTTCCAAAACACCACGGTGGGCATTTCTTAAAATATTCATCGTGTATGTTACTTTTTGGCCATCTAAGACTCAACCAATCGTATTCCGACATGTTCAAATACGTTCGAAGAATTGCCAATTAATAGCTAAACACCCAACAGGGCACGCTTGTCAAACCCGAATATGATCTAATACAGAAACATACGCTGCTCCACCCTCCAAGGGTGAATTTACAGTTCCAAATGTAGCAAACCTACCAAAAGCTAATTCGTAATCAATTCCAAGTATAAGTATGTATGACAGTGTTCAAGCCCAAAAATTAAACCAAGTATTGTATCTCATCGCGAGATATATAAATAAATATGTAAACCAATTTGTAAACGATCATGTAACAAGCATAAGTCAATCATGTGAATGAATTTGCAAACAAGCATGTTCTCACCCCAAAAATATATGTAAAACCAGTAAAACATGGGGCTATAAACTCACATTGATGATGAAGAATGATTGGCGGGAATGTACACATTGAGTACAAGACAAAACAAAAACTAGAACGGCTCGAGCAAGAAGTTGCAGCTTAACTTAACTGCTAAGTCCCACTAGCCTAGGTTAATGAATTTGGGTTTCCCGATGGATAGTCACCTCAACACGGCACGTTGATAAAAGGTTTAGATTTCAAGTTGTAGTAGTTTGGTGGTTGGTTAAATAAAATAAATCAAAAGTAAACGCAAAGTGTGTAATATATGCTGTATATATTGCTTATGAAAAATAACAATTGTATAACTCATACTGTGAATTATATGACAAAGACAAACAATCCAATGATTAATATGAAATGTATAATACTTTGCAAGTATTATATAAGAAGTGTGAGTCAATAATTAAACCAAACAGTTTGACATATGTTTTCGGAAATCACCACTTAATAAAATAAAAGTTCTAGTATAAAAGTAAACATATGTTTAAAGTCTTTACTTTGTCCATAAATCGGGAATTATAAAATAACATTTTATAATTTAGTATTTGTTTCCTCGACGGGTCTTAGTTAAACTAGTTGTCTCATTTACAAAAGTGTAGTTCTCGTTCATTTATCTGGTTACTGTATAATTACAAATTAACGATCTTAAGACTATATAACTTCGTCTTTTATCGGTTTTTCTAAGATAATAGAAATTGTAACGAAATTTATTAAGTATAGTAATTTATATAAATGTCGTCAAGACCTTTTCGTTTAAACCACATTTTCCATTTTTATGAAATTCAATTCATGTTGCAATTATACTCGCGTTTCAATGTTTCAAACACCCTCGTGTTTTAGATATAATATATATATATATATATAGGATAAAGATCAAATAAAAAGATAAATATTCGTGACAAGGATAAAAAGATTTATTTTTTTTAAAAAGTTCTTAAAAAATTCTAAAAAAATTCCACAAGATCGTGTATGTTGGTGAATGAAAAAGTTGTAAAGTAAGTTTTTCTAAAAGTGGATAGTTTTGCCGAAAAAAATTTATTAAAAAAAAATGTTTGTGCATTAAATCAGTTTTTTGTGCATTAAAAATTCGTTTTTGTACCCAACTTCTTTTGACTTTTTGCATCAAAATTTTATTGCGCATCAAACTATAACAAGTCAAAAAATTTGGGCATCAAAATTTTTTTGTGCATCAAAATTTCTTTTTTTGCGCATTAAAAAAACGTATAAAAACTCAAAATTAGAAAAACTTATTTTACAAAAGTTTTATGCACCAACATACCTGATTTAATGGAATTTTTTTGGAATTTTTCGAGAACTTTTTAAAAAATAGTTTTTTTTATCATTCTCACTAATATTTGTCTTTTTATTTTAACCTTCCTCTATATATATATATATATATATATGTTATTATATCTAAACTAAACAAAATAATAAATATCATATTTATTTAACCAATTTAAACCACCAATATATATCCGGTTTTATATTTATAAATCTCGTAATAATTTTTATTAATCGGTTATTACGAATCAAACACGCCCTAAAGGCTGTCTCTAAAACCAAACGCACCCTTATGTCGTTTCTGATAAACCAAACGCACCCTTAGTATATTTCTGCTAAAACCAAACACGCCCTTATTGTAATTCTGTCCAACCAAACGCACCCTTGTACGGATTCTGCCCAACCAAACGCACCCTTGTGCGGATTTTGCCCAACCAAACGCACCCTTGTGCGGATTCTGCCCAACCAAACGCACCCTTGTGCGGATTCTGCCCAACCAAACACACCCTAGGGCTGTTAATCGACAACCAAACGCCCCTTTTTGGCAGTTTAAGAACAACCAAACGCACCCCTAGGCTGTTAAGAACAGCCAAACGCACCCTTTTCGATGTTTCTATCAAAACCAAACGCACCCTAGTGGTTTTTCTAGTAAACCAAACACACCCCATGTGCTAATATGAAAACCAAACGCACCCTTGGTGCGCTAATGAAAACCAAACGCACCCTTGGTGCGCTAATGAAAACCAAACGCACCCTGTTTGTTTTCAATAAACCACACGCACCCTAATTCAACTTAAACCAAACCAACGCACCATTTGTGGTGCTGGTAACACCAAAACTAACACCCCTTTATAGTATGAAAATCCAAACCAACGTACCCTCGAGGTGCTAGTTGAGAACCACATAAACGAACCCACCCTTGTGGGTGGTCACTGCCAAACGAACGCACCCTTGGTGCTTATGAAGTCGAACCAGACGCACCCTGCTATAAATCAAATGTACCCTTTTTGTGGTGATGTTCGTGGTTACGGTGACGGCTGGGACGGGGTGGAGATGGTGGTACGCTGGTGATGGTGGTGGTGGTCGAGGTGATGATGGTGGCAGTGGGGTTGTTCGAATAGTGGGTGAAGGTGACGAGTAGCGTGGAGGTGCGTGGTGGTGGGGATCGGATAGATCGGTTGATGAGAAACCTTTTTGGACTTGGCCGGAAAACTCACCGGAAAACGTTTCCGGCGACGGCCGACGATGGCCGGAGGTGGGGCGGCGGTGGCTGCCGGAAATGAGGGAGAGAGAGAGGTGAATGTGTGTGTGTGTTTTATATGTAAGAAATGAGAAAAATGAATAAACGTTTATATATATAATAAAAGTTTTCAAAAAAAATTGATAAGTGTTTAATAGTATAGGGTTTATTGTGTAAATATTTTCACAAAGACCAAACGTGTAATTTTTGTTAGTTTATGGTTCGGGGCTCGTTTGAGCTAGTCAACGGTCGATTCAAGACACGAAACTTGCGTCATTGTTTTCCAAATCATTTTTCCCATAAAAACGAGTATTCACTCGACTAATCTTCGTAAATGTTTTATAAAATTTATTTAAAACGTTTATTAATTATTTGTATATCTCCGATAAACTTTATCCGTAAAATGATCTTTTACTCGAATATTTGCGTCTTCAACAAACGTTACTGAATAAAATGATGACTAATCTATTAAATATTTTTATTTAATAAAAAGTGTTAATTAAATATAATTTAATTATTTTCCTGTTCATATAATCTTGTGAGGGCATTTAGGTCATTTTCTGCTTGTTTCCGGGTCTCGGGCAAAACTAAAAAGTTGTCCGGAATGTAGTCTTACATCAAATTGCTTTAGTGTCCGAGTCGTGAAAACGTGATTTAGTGGGTCGTTTTTGATAAGTCAGCTTAGGAATAACATATATCTTTTTCGTTTTCAAATCAAATAAGTTAAAAATAACTTGCACATGAGAGATGTAATAATAAATATGATTTATTATTTAAAATATATTCCGAAAATTTTACCGGTTACGCGGTAATCGCTTTTATGTGACAATAAAAGACCAAAAGTCAAAAAGTCTAGTCAGACCCAAAAAGTCAAAGGGTAAAATAGTCATTTAAAATTTTGAAAATTGCCGGATGTTACAGTACCTACCCCTTAAAGAAATCTCGTCCTGATATTAAATTTGTGTTAACCGTTTATGTGACCAAGAAAAGATTTAAGATTTAATAAACGAGGTCTAAACAAGACGCTGATAACTTTATTTAGCAAAAGTCGATGTTTTTGACACTTTTCAATATACCAAAAATTTTGGCTAGGTTTGACTAGGTTATTTAATCCATCAAAATAGGTATCTCAAAAAAAATATCATTACAGATCTTATGACTGATATAATCGCGTTATAAAGAAAGTCCCTTAATAGTGAAAGCATCAAAGGAGAAAGTATAGCCGCGTGAGTATGTCTGCATAAGGTTTCGAATGTTCAAGGACGGGGTCTCGTTTATGATATCTGTGATCTTCGAGGATTAATAACAGATGAGGATAATTGATGTAAGTATCCAACTTACTTAGGCAGTACTAGGGTGTATCGCGACCTAAGTCTTCGTACTAGTGGCCCGAAATGAATAGTTCGACTAGCTGTTTCGTTGGTAGGTGTTTATCGGGTTTAAGGGGTTGCATTACCTATTGGATAAAGTTGTACCAACTGGGACCGCTCCAGGACCCAACAGCAGCGACCATAACGTCAATAACTATAACAGATGGTGATGGGATGCCGAGAATGAGGACATTTCGAGAAACAATATTCCTAGAATAAAGTTCAACAAATGAGAGGAGCTCGCGGTAGAGCTTATGCGATAGACGGCGGAATATGGTACCCAGTCGTTAGTTCGAGGATGAGTCAACTTCATTAGTTCAAGTGTGTACAAGTTGGTTAGCTCCACAAACAGTTCATGATCGTAAAGATTTGTAACGGCAAAAGTAATAACTTAAGAATGAGATAAGGTAGTTCCAAGTGAGGCCTTAAGATTCTGCTGAGTGGTAAGGCACGATTGTGTTTCTAGACCTCTTTAACGGATTCTGTTGATTATCGGGTTCGAGTTCATACTCGTCTCATATCGGATACCATTAAGCCCACTCATTTATAATTCATTATTTGCATAAAGAAGCATCCCAATTTATGTAAATAATGAATTGATAAACTTATGGTTCGGTGATTTACAATTTATTTATTTAAATGAAGAGGCGTCCCAATCCTTTCAAATAAATAGATTATAAATCATCCTACTTAATAATTCCCGATGCAATACACGTACTCACATAACCTTCAGGGTGATGGATGACATGACAATACATGTGCTCTAATGAGTATAGGAAGAGTGTTCCAAACTCGTCTTCGGAGACGAGAAGTAAAACTATCAGGGAAATCACATAGTGTTCAAGATCGTTAATGAGTACTCGGTTAGAGTAAATAAGGTAAAAGTCTTTATGAACGAGTCAACGTAGCAATTATCATATAAATCTTCCTATTACAAGTCCCGCCCATACAAGACTTGTAATACTTAGATTTATACATAATCTCATAATTCCATGTAAACAAAACTGTGCGGGTTTTGTTGGACATCAGCAATATCTATCAATCATCATATTATAAGTCCCGCCCATACAAGACTTGTAATACTTAGATTCATACATAAATCCATGTAAACAAAATTTAGGACGGTCTCCGTGTAATACGATACTGTATCGAGTTATGAAGAAAATAATTGTAACAACCCTAAAATCAGGTAGCAGCGGAATGGTAACATTGGGATGCTACGTCAAAGTACAACAAACAAGATATAGGAAACGACCAAAAATGGACGTTTTAAGATAATATTTCATTTATAGCAAAATATCAGAGTTAATACATTAGGTCTTATAAGTTGTTAAAAAGTCATAAAAATTTCTTAATTAAACAAAAGCGTATAATACCAAAAGATGACTTAAGTTTTGTTAAGATAATAAAAAAGTTGCATAAATTCTAGATAAAACACAGAATGTCTTCATAGATATCGCACGGCTCCCGTCCAATCTTCATACCCTAGGACCTGCAATTATATGTAAAAGTCAACACCAAGTTGAGTGAAATCATTAGTTTATCAGTAAAAGGTTGGACCACCCAATGATCGAAGTAATAGTAGACTCTGAAAACACATTCATAAGGTCCAAAACATTTTATTATTGCACTAAGCTCATGACACCGAAGCCTTAAACTAGATTTGTGCCCAATCAGAAAATAAAGATGCTTGCCAACACCAACACCTCTCAATGTTAAATGTTAATTTATACACTTCCGGATCAGACTAGTGACCCAAGTAAGTAAAGGTGGGGATTATAATTAGGGCCCGATCGATCTATCTTAACATCAGCGATCACTATAATAGCATGTAAGGTTCTGATACATAGGGACGTCACGGCAAATAAGTGTAACTTAGGCATTAATAATCAGGCAGTAATCTGGATAGCATACACTTTGAAAAACACTTGTGTCTAAATAGTAAAACAAGACTGTAATTCACCCCGTTAGATTTTGTAAAACAATTGTAGAAAAAGGGGGCTATGAACTCACCTTGAGTGAATGGAAATCAACAAGTATTCAAAATAGAAAATGCGTCACGAAGGAATCCGGAAGGTAAATAATTCAATTATAGGTACGTTATAAGTACTAAACACTTTGATTATTTATAGGTCGTTTATAGCTCATCATACTATCTGTTGGGCTATCATAAAATAAAGGTCGTGTAGTAAAGTTATGAGGAGCTTAGATTATTTTGCTATCTAACTTTAATTATTGACACACTTTAAATCGTTAAATCCAACAACTCGTCGATACGCCACCCCGGAAGAGGCTCATTATGAACTCCTTGTAATATAGTACTTTGATTAATACCACTATAGGTTATTATTTTTTAGTTCAATTACTTACTAATGGTTTTGGTAAAATTGTGTTTAATAAGTTAAAACGTTTATAATTACCGTTTTAGTAAAACTAACATAACTTTTGCGTTTTAAGCCTGATTTTGACGTTTCTTATGCCCACGCTTTCGTATTAGGACGAGTTATCATAATTTGACATTCCTGTTTTGGGACCTCTGTGAACCGTAACTTTTACTGTTCACATCAGAGGGAGTTTATTTTTAAATCGTTATTTATTTGTTGTGTTAAAAACCCGGTTTACATGTCGTATCAGTTATTTTTATTCGTTAATGCTCCGTTTTTACAACGATTCTTCGAGCACGATATCGTTATTGAAAAGTTTCTCTAATTTTATGGGTTACAAAAATATAACTTTCTGTCGCTGAACAGTAGCTTTTATAAAAAAATTATTGTCGTAAACTCGAGAAAAATTCATACTAGTTCGTTATTAATTAAAAAATTACGATTTTACTCATTTGGGAACTCTAAAAAATATGTATTATTTTGTTAAAAATATAAACTACGTTGTTTGATATAGTTTATAAAGATATTCTTATAAACTCGTTTTTATTACGTATAAACTGTTTTTTTAAACGTAACTTTTCGTTTATTTACGTTTTGACAAGTATGTACCTTTTCGGAAGGAATCGTGGTGAAATGTATTTATTATAAAATATAAAATTAAGTATGTTTTTATACACTTTTGGGACAGAAGTTTTGGGTGACTTTATTAAAGTCTATTTTAACTGTTTTTATATTTTACATTTATAAACTTTACAAAGTGAACAGCTTATTACTTACATTTGACTTGATTTTTGTGTTCATATATCATGACTAAATTCTCATAAATAAAGATTACCATTGTTATTCATCATATTTTTATTGTGAATATCAAGTGATCTTTTAAAACCCTAATTTAAATTAACACTTTTAAGCTTAATTAAGCATTGTAAAACTACTTATGTCTCCATTAATAGCTTTCATATTACCATCTCATACAACATGTGTATAAGCTCATAAAAACTATATTCCAAGAAAAAATCCATGTTTACAAGTTGAAAAACTATGCTAAGGTGATTTCACTACATAACACAATATGCATATATAATATATAAAAATAAAAAGTTAAGGGCTTAAGATACCTTAATGAGTGATGAAGGTTGCGATACTTATTGTGCTAAACCATTGTTTTGACTTTAAACCGAGATTATAATCAAGAAATAAACCTTGTTTTCTTAATACAACCCTAACTTCTTTTACTGATTAATACTTGAAAATGCTTTAGCCAGAATGTTGGAAACACCTTAGATATTACTTAGGATGGATGTGTATAGAAGTGTATCAGGTTGTATGAATTTTGTATGGATTGGGTTAGAGGGGGGGGGGGGGGGTTGAGCCGTGAGCCATAAGAGAGAAAGAGAGGGATTTTTGTGAAAATTTTACTAAGTGTTTTGCTATATATGTGTTACTTGCATGCATAGAAGTATTATATAAGTGCTTAACTAGTCAAAAGGTGAAATAGGAGTCCAAGGAACATGAGGAGGGTCTTAGGGAAGACTCTTGGTCAAAGGGAACAAAGAAACATAGGGTTTAATTACAAGTGTTGTACATTTGACCAAAGTGTGAACTTTTTCTTATTTCTTTGCATCAAATGCCCTAAATTCGGCTAATATAAGATATATGTGATGTTGTTGAGTAATTTTTATGTATTGGGTATAAAAGTGGGTATTTGTTGAAGCGCAGAAAAGTTTTGGTGGTTCCGGGAGTGCCTAAACGCAATTTATCGCGAAACGTAATCAATTTACGTAACCAATAAAAATAAAATAAACAAAGTTAATAATTATACTCAAAATAATTACTTAACACTTGCTTGATGTAAACATTTATTTGTTTGGTGTCCGTTTACGCTAAACGATAATTTTTAACTTACGCGATTTAACTTAACTATTAAAAATAAAAGTAAACGCGTACGAGAAAGAAAAATAAATAATTAGTAAAATAGATGACGTCGTAAAAGACCTGAAAATATGGAATGTTACAGCGGCCCCCTTAATTTTAAGGGGGCCAGCCAGACTTTAAGGGTGCCACCCACTGAACAGATTTTTTTTTCTTCTCTCTGTGTCTAGGCTTTTGTTTTGCACAAAAATACAAAAAAAAATTGGGAAAAACCTATATGAAACCTTTTACAAATTCCTCCATCTAAATGCATATCTCATTACACATAGTCTTTTTTTTTTGAACGGCAATTTATTAAACAAAACAAACTAGCAAGGAGCTAGATTACAAAGAAATAAGATACGGAGTTTTAAGCAACTTTTAAAAGAGACGATGTTTGGAAAATTTTAGTTTATCATTCATTTTTAATCAGAGTTTTTACAAAATGCAGGTCCCAACATCTAAAACATTATGTTTGAATAATAACAGTTCAGCCATTTTCGAGTCCATGCCACTCCGTGCCGCAACTTGCTTAATTACCTGAGATAAACATGCTAAAAAGGGTCAACACAAAGGTTGAGTGAAATTCATAGGTTTGAAATGTAATAATTGAATACAGGTTATTTATGGAAATATTGGCATTACTGGGATAATTATTATGGAGAACATTTAATATCATGGAGAACAGTATTATCATGGGAAAATAGTTGAATATTTTCATATGGTTGAATGCAAGTCATTATAATGGTAATAATTGCAACGAATACAATTATCATGGAAAATCAGGGTAACATTATTATTGCAGCTAAGCTCATGACATCAATACATTAACCGGAAATCACGTCGTGATATTGGTTAGGGACAGATGTCCCTGTGGAAAAGATAACTTGCCAAGGTTACCTATTAGGAAAAATATAGTGCGTTTGGCTACCCCAAGCATGGGTATTACAACGGGAGCGTCACCCCCCAATAGGATCTAATCACTCAATCTTCGCGTTCACTCTCAATGCAAGTAATTAATGATTCATGATAAGGATAATAATGGCATGGAAGCTTCTTAGGCAATAAGAATCTTTTTAATTTTTGGATAGCATAACCTGTTGGATAGCATAATTTTCGGGAAAAACATTGCATCATGGTTTATATCAGGTAATCAAAAGGTTTATAAAGTATTCAAAGATTGAAAATATGGGGTTATGAATTCATTAAGCCTTGAAATAGTATACATTGTTATAAGAAAAAACGAGTATGTAAAAGAGTTTGTAACAAGCATGTATCCCCCTCGCGGGTTTATAAAACATTCAAAAGATTGAAAAGCGAGGCTATGAACTCACCTGGTAGGTAGATGTAATAAATATTCTGAAATGAAAGCTCACGACCTTATCACAATCTTAACCAGGGATGGTAGATCTAGTATAAAATGGATTGTAAATAGCCACGTCACACAACCTGAGGTGAATCTGTCAAGTTATTAGGAAGATTGTACTTTAGAACTTTGGTTTAAGAGTTATGAGTTTGATTGAAGAATTTAGAATTATTGTATCACTGTTCGGGCCATCATAATTCAGAAGTCATTCAGTAAACGTTTGAGGAGCTAGGGCACTTTAAATCGTAAACCCAACAACTCAGTCAGAACGTAATACCAAGATGAAACTCCTATAATATGAAGGCTCCCTAATCTTGTGGTACAATATAGCTTCGATGATTTGGTTTTAAGCGTTTTTTCATATCTGGAATGTTAAGCTGAGAAGCGTATTAAAGTTATGGCCTGGGCGTAAGGTTTTAAACATGATTTTATACTTTTTCAAAATGTTACATTTTAGACCCTGGGGTTTGGAAAATTGCAAGTAGACCCCTGGGGTTTGCATTTTTACGACTTTGGTCCTTCAACTTTTATTGATATACCAAGTAAACCTTGGAGTTTGAAAAGTGACATAATAGACCCCTATAGTTATAACTTTGATAAAATGACATATTCAGCCCCTTTAGTTATAAGTTTCCGAAAGTTACGATATATACCCCTTGCATGGATTATAATTACAAAACATGTCCAAATTGCCATGCAAGCTTATTTTAACATTTCATTAGACATTTATAAGTTATAATAAACTAAAATATGAAGTTTTAACATAACACAAGTTTAATTTAACGATTCGTTAAGCTAGGAAGTAAAACGGATCAAATTAGGGTTTCAAAACGTAAACGCGCGGGTTTTAAGTTCAAATTCCTTCATTAATCAATAAAGTGGTTATTTTAACATTAGTTAAGCATGCTAGGATAGATTATAACAATATTTAATCATTATAACATTTAGTTTTAAGAAAAACGCGAAATTAGGGTTTCGGGTGTACGGTTTTGGATCAAAATGGAAAATGAGCATGAATTGAGTTATGAAACTTTAACAAGAGTATATTTAGGATCATATGAACATTATAAGGGTGTAGGAGCAGAAGTAGAACATTCAAAACCTGGGTTTGAGCTTCAAGGAGCAAAAATGGTGGAAACGGGTCAGAATCGAGACTTTCAGCTTCGTACGGCTAGAGTAACGACTCCCGGGCTTCGTTTCTTGGTTTCTTTTGCTTCCTTTCTGTACTTGAGACTTCTTAAGATCTATTAGAATTCATATTGAGCAAGGATTTGCTACTATGAAGGGTTATAGAGGAGGAAGTGGGGGATGAAGAAAAATGAAGTGTTATGGCTCCTATTTATAGGTAAAGGACCCTTAAGGCTTAAGGTATGCTTGAAATCTGAGATGGACATGTGTAACAAGCTAGTTAGGGTGTGGAGAAGCTAGTATATGTGGTGTCTAAGCTAGGGATGTAAGCTTTGGTGAGGTGTTTGGGATTGGGTATGCCGTGGCTGAAGTAGGACAAAAGCAGCCCATGTTGCTTCTCAAATTTGGTACCAAGGTTGCCAAGTAGGTGCATAAGCTGCTACTATGATTCTAGAAGAGGTTCACATTGGTTATTTGGACTTGGTAGCAATTTAGAGGGGTCAAAATGGTCATAGAAGTAAACCGGGTCTATTTTGGGTTCGACGGGTTCTTCAAATGTTTTAACAAGGTACATTGTGTTATAAATGATTAAGGAATGATGAAATAGGTTGTTAAGGTCTGGGATTAAAGTAATTAGCAAAGATTAGCAATTTGTTTGGGTTAAAACGGATTAGAATTGAAGAAATGGGAGTATGGGTTCAACTAGGGCTTGTTTAGGGTTTTCTTAACTTTCTTGGCTTATATTTTGCATAGTTTTGATTAAGAATGATGGAATACAAATCGTAGAGCTTATATAAAGTATTATTAATGAAGTTTGGTCGTTGGTTTAAGTTAAAATGGGTTGAAATTGAGAAAACGGGTCAAAATCACAATTAGGGCATAATTAGGGTTTTCTGGATTCGTTAAGGTTTTCTAGGCTTTGATTTCTTGCACATTGCCAAGTTAATGATAGATAATGATTTGTAAACTCATTTTATGAGTTTATAATGGCCCTTGGTTGGTTATTTGGGATTAGAATGGTTTAAAACAAGTAAACGGGTTAAATGAACCAATTAGGTACATTTAGGGTTTCTAGGATATGTTTTACGTACAAGTGAGGTAAAATGATGAAGTAATGATGAGATAATGATTGAATAGGATTGATATGATTGTAAAATAAGTTATTACAACTTAATTGAGTGTTGGTTTGGGTTTACAATGGATAAAAGCCAAGAAACAGGTCATGGTTTAGAAACTAGCTCGGTTTTAGGGTTTAGGGTTTTGAATTAGGGTTTTGAGTGCATAAAGATGTATGAAAGTTTATGAATAGAATATTTAGGGTTTATATATTGTAGAATGAGTGTAGCATCTTGCTTAAGTGGTGGTGAAGAAATTAGAATGAAAACGGAGGTAAAACGGCTATTATAGAGATCATGCTTAATGACTTGTACATTGAGCTTTTAGAGATTTGTACTTTGACTTGAAGAGATTTTATATTTCAAATGAGATATCATATTACTTGTACATATGTTTTAGTAGCTTGTGCATTCACTTTAGGGGTTAACCCTTCCATGAGATTAGGGTTTAGAGGTATATGATAATGGTTTAGAGCCCGTTTTGATATAACATTGCGAATGGTACATTATAGGAATAATGTACTTTGTAATAAGGATATGATATTATTGACTTGACATATTGTGATGTTTGCTTGACATATATGAAGACAGGATGGCCATAGATAGGTTGCGTGAGCTCATCTACTTTAGTTATGACATACTGAGACATTGACAATACAAGTAATGTAATAAAGCGAAAAATTTCCCCGTACAATTGTGATAATAGTAAAATAGGTTGATGAAAATTATTGGGTTGTTATACATTGTGTTGATCTGCTCTACCTTGATCAGCATTAGTCATTTCTACATCTTCTTTCCTTAAGTTCACATTTACATCTTTGTACAATTCCTCACCATCATCTGACTCTTATTCATTCTCCTCATTATCTTCTTTATCAGTGAATTCTTCATCAGTGAGTTCATAATCTTTAGGAGTATGAACTCTTTCATCATCATATTCTTCTTCTGCTTCTGCCTGTTCTTCATTGGTATGATTGGGATCAGGAATTTTATCTTTGTCCGACTCAGTCCTTTTGTCATCACTAACATCATCATTGTCATCATCATTTTCATCATTTTCAGTATCATCTTCTTCATCACTATTACCCCAAGACTCTTTATCACTTTTGAAATCATATTTGGGTACATCGGGAACCCCTGGTTTAGAAACAGTTCCTTCATCTGTACCAAAACCACTTGCCCGAGAGATGTGAAAGTATTTCTTGCTTCATTTAGTAGCCTCCTTTAGCTGCGCAGCTTCAGATAGAGCTACTTCTGAGAGAATATTTAAACCTATACCTCTGGTAGCCTTAACTGGTGCTTTCTTCTTAGACAGTTTAGGTTTAGTTGTTGGTACATCTTTATTGGCTTTCGCATGCCGCTATAACAGTGTACCAAACCTCTATAACAGTACAGTGTACCAAACCACTATAATAGTGTACCAAACAGCTATAACAGTGTACCAAACCTCTATAATAGTGTACCAAACCGCTATACTACACGACAAACAGCTAGTACAGTATACCAAACCTCTATAACAGTTTACCAAACTACTATACTACATGACAAACTGCTAGTACAGTGTACGACTCTGAAAAACCTCTAGTACAGTGTACCAAACCACTATAATAGTGTATCAAACCTCTATAATAGTGTACCAAACCTCTACGAAGAACTTTGAACTTTTTCACCAAAAAATCACACTTTTGAACATTTTTGCTTGGTTTCTTTTGCACAACTAAGTCCTAGAAGGTTATAACAACTAGAAAAACATCAACTTTAACACATCTAACATCAAAATCGATGAAACCCAAGAACAAGAGCAATAACCTTCTAAAACCCAAACTTTGATCTAAACCAACCAAGAATACGCACACACAAACGATCTAATCATCCCATGGGCTCTGATACCAATTGTAGGATATTGGATATCATCACACAATCGAATGGTTAGTAGATTTGTCGGATACTAGAGAGAGAAACAAAGAAAAATGCACACTCCTCTAGAGAGAGAAAGTTTATGTGTATAAAATGACTAACCACCTCTTCCATGGCATGGAAGAGGCTTAAATAGTGTCTTACAAACTGGCCCATAGGCCTTGGTATGGGCTTACACGTTGGGTTTTATTACCCGGCCCACTATCGAATGTTATACATTAAATGATCAACTACGAGCTACAATAAATAGTAAAATACACGGGCTGACCGAGTCTTTTTCTAATATCTAACACTTTCGTATTCCTAACAATCTTTGGTACGGTTGGGAAAAAAATTGCATATTGCAAATGGGAATGTATAAAGTAGTCAAAACTCATGTATTTTTACTACCAACACAATTATTGAGAATTACCGAAGGAATTATCCAGAGTTATTATGATCGTAAAGATGGTGAAATTACATCGAGTTTAGTATAGTTTAGTTAAAAGAATCGAAAAAATTAGAAAATCAAAACAAAAAAAACATAGGAATGATTAAAGATAATCGTTTCGCAAAAGCTTAGACCGAAGGAATTATATGAAGGATCGATTATTCGTTGATACGTTTTATAAGTCAACGATGTAAAGTATTGTATAAAGTGGTAGATATCGCCACTTGTCTTGTAAAAGTATGTAAAGTATGGGATGATTGGAAAGTTGACTGTTATGGGAACGCCAACTTTGGTGTATGGTATTAGATCTATGATCAAGACGTTTGTAAATAGTTTTGTCTTAATCATGGTAACGGTCAGGAAAAAGTATCTAGCAACTTATATCTTGGATCTAGTCTATTTGTTTTGTAAATTATATTTAACAACAATTTAATTCCCTTTCCTAATTATAATCAATGGTTTTTATACCACGAAGAGATTTGTACAGCATGCATGTCTATTCCGTCCGTTACGGCCATGTATGAATGTCTTCCTGCCTTGGTTGGTTTATTACTATTGGTGAAAGTTAGAAGATCCCTACCCTAATATCAAACGACAACCTAGCCTGATAAAACTCGAATAAGATGTGATCGAACACACATGTTTTATTTCGTCGTTAACGGCCATGGTAAATGTGTGCTTCAACTTCCATGTTGGAGTTGTACTTTTAGTGAAAGAATTGTAGAGTGATCAACCCAAAAGACATAGAATAAAAACCCATTTTACCTTATAAACTTGTACTCCTTAGCTCTAGTGATGAGTGATTGTATAACCTTGTCAAGCCCTAAAATAGAAAATCGTTAAGACCCGACATGTTATTTTTGAATTAGTTACATGGTACCACCACAGATTAGTTGAGTGATTTTGAGTGCATTCATCTACCATATTACGTGAGGTGTTTGGGTTTGTACATATAATATATCGAAATAAATGCTTAAACGGAAAAATCCTTAAGGATGTATTTTCATAAACTTCTAAAGGCTACTTGAGGACAAGTAGAATTCAAGTGGGGGGATATTTGATGACATCAAATAACGTCTATTTTATAGCATCATTTACCCATTTAATTAACCCATTTTGTATAATTATTGCAAAGAATTGTTAATTAATCGTTTATATTTGAGAATTGCAGTAATTATGGAGTACTTGGTGAAAGTTAGCAAAAATGCATGCATTCTGGAGCTTAAACGAAGATATTTGAAAATTACTGTTCTGAAAACCAATATGCCATATCCATCAAGGAAGATACGGCGTATCTGTGCCTGCACTTCACTAAAAACCACGAAGGAAACAAGATCAATACGCCGATTCTAGGAAAGACCATGATGTGTGTTTTCAAGCTTTAAATTTATAATAACTACCAGTACTAATTTTTACTAAAAACACAACATTCAAGTAAGTATACCCTATTCAAGTGTAATATAGTTTAGGAGGAGTCCAATTCGTTTCCCACATGAATTAAAGTTTTTCACAGTTTGTAATTAAGGTGTTAAGGTTAATAAGATTGTCACGGATCAAATGAACCAAAACGTACATAAATTAAATATTGCAAAGAAAGCAATGAAGAGATGATTCAAGCAAATGATTAAAGTATGTTTGTTTAGGCAATGATCACTATGACAATGAAGTGTTTAGGATAGTGTTTACAAGTTTAGAGAATAAAGATTTCACAAGTTACAAATCCTTTCGGCCTTTAAATATATCGAGTGATTATATCGATTAATAACAACAAATCTTTTTTCGCCTTTATAAGTATTATACCATATATAAAGTGGAATAATAAAACACATATATAAAAGACCTTTCGGCCTTTATCTTATATAAAATATGTTTTACCAATTTAATAAACACATATCCAAACGCTTCATATCAAAGATCAAATAATTCCCAAACATACACAATATGATTTACTCCCCCCATGATCAAAAAAGTAACAGAACACATAACATTTCATAATGAATTCAGTAAAGACATATTCAAAAGAGTAACAAGGATTATACCGATTCCAAGAGCAAATGATGGTGATTTCACAATAATTTCCCAAGAACACTTTATTATATTCAAAGTAAACTTGAAAACTATGAACAATTCTGTCATAATAGCTTATAGCTTCGAATTACACTTCACTATTACTTCCTTGGATGGATTAAAACATAGGAATTATTGATGAACATCAAGCAAGTTCATCCAATTCTTTAAGAGCTCCTTCTGAACTTTGATCTATTTGTTGTGGATGATTAATGTTAACAAGGGTGGTTTGTATCAGGTTTGTCAAGCTTTATCCTAAAAACCCCCCTCTAAGTGTTCAAAACGAACTAGATTGATTTGTGTGTGAGATTGTATGAAATGAGAGAGCCAAGAGGGTAATTTATAGGCTTGCTCAAGGGCTAAAAACCACCGCACAAACTTTATTCATGCGCCGCAATTCTGAGTTAATGCACACATTTTTGCATAATTTTTTGAGTTATTTAATTGCCTTTAATTTTGTCTACCGCCTCAAAAGTGTACCGCACTTTTGGTAAAACCGCCACACTTTGCCATTTCAGCACTTGGCCTTTTCAAGGTTGTAGATAATTGAATTCTCTTCACGTGGCCGCCAGAATCGGGTCAAACGAAGTTCGTATGACTGAGTTATGACCAAAACAGTTAACATGTGTCGGAACATTCAAATTGAAGTTATTCTTCGGTTTAAGCTTCAAATCTTCGTGTATTCTTCTGTTTTCTTACACGACACGTACCTAGAACATATAATAGCAAATATACTTGATTAAGTACTGAAAGTTCGCGAGAAATGATCAAATATATATAAATAACGCCACCGAAAACATCCTAAGTTAAACTTATCAAACCAATACGCCATATTCAAGCCATATGGAAATAAAAATATTCTGGAGGAATATCAAACGTGTTCCATACTCCTAAGAAATCCCAATTTGGCATTTTAAGTCCGTTTTTGGTTATTTTAACTTGTTTTTAAAGGTAAAAGGTGTGTGTAATTAAACACATACCAATACCTTAACCATAAAAGTCGATTTTCAAAAGAGTAGAAGAGTAGAAGAGGTCGAGCAAAGCAATTAATTATATAGGGAACACCTTGTAATCTCCTATACTCTTGTAATCGTTTAGTTTTTAGTATCATTCATTAACTCGGTTAGTTTACCTTGGATGAATTATTACTCTTGTACTGATTATGATGTTTGAAGGCTAATACCTTCGGGTATTAGCCATTATTATAAAGATTTGAATGTTTGGTTTGTTTATCTCGATTGCTTAATTTATCGTTGAGTGATTGCTTATGTTTATCAATATACTTGTTTACGTACTTTTGTATGCGATCTATCATTCAACAGGATCTAGTGATACGGACCAAGTAATCTAGATGTCGAGATGGCTCTCTATATAGTAATTTATACATCTAGACCAATAGGATCACGAATAACGACCTATCTTTGCCTTTAGATTGTGAGCTTAGTTGACCGGCAGGTGACCCTTGGGATCAACGAGTACGTTCTTAATTAATTGGTAAAGACTTGGTTAGTGGACTACTAGTGTATAAATTGCCTTTAAGCAGTAAGTGGGTAAAGTCTCTATGAGCTAGGGTTTAACAAGATCACCATTGCTTTAATCCCTAAGATAGATTATAATCAACAAAAAGGATGCTTTAAGCGGATGCGTTTAATTCTAACAGAATTCTACGTGTCTAAGTTTAAAGAAGAAGTACCGCCTTAATCTTAAGAATGATACGCCACCTCGAGATAAGTAATCATTGCACTAAATAAACAAACGAACGTTCCAATTGGATTAATCATGGCTAATACAGTTTTCTTATATTTGGCTAGACTGCAATTTTATCTTCTGTTAATTTGCTTGTGTGTGTAATTATGTCTTAAATTGATTTTAGTCACCACAAAACCCGTGCCAGTCTCTAAGGCTGAAAAACCCCACTTTCTACTTCATGAACGAATTACATGAACCCGCCGTCTATGTAATATTCCGTTAGGACAACGCATAAGTAAGGTAGTATGAAGACTATTACAAGGCCCCTAAGAGTACATTACATGCATTAAAACACTTAAGAGGGATCAACCATATTAATGGTAAGGTAGTATTAAGACTGTTACTGATGGTATCCTTTCCACACATTCGCGTTTCCCTAGACGTCTATGCCACTTTAAGATCTTATGGCTAGTTTTTTAGAGCCTAACGTGCACATTCATCACAAGAAGCAATAAAAAACAAGAATTATAAACTATGATTAATTATACTCATTGAATATGACACAAACAACAACATATAATCAATCAATGACAAGTTTCATGCATTCCAAATAAATACTAGATGGATTAGCCAATCATACTTAAACAAGAGAAATCATAATCAACAAAAGGAATTATAGACATGAATTAAGATAGATATCATAATCAAACCATTACAAGATGTTTATGGATTGAATTAGGTCTTCTAAGTTTCTAAAAAAACACCTACCCAAACCCTCTAGTCGACCCTAGGGTTTGGGGCTTGATAAAAACGAAGTTATGAGGCTATATTTATGGGCAAACCCAAATTCAAACTTCTCGACGCCGTCACCAAAATTCCCGACGCCTTCGTGTCGTCATCTTTCACCGGGTTGTAGATTTTCTCACTGTGTTCGCGTGGGCTGTTGAATCGTTAAAATCTGAGTTCTTGTGAAGGAGTTATGATCAAAAAAAAATATGGTACTTCGCGCGCAAGTTAAATGATCATCTTTATCTTGAATCTTCTAGGGTTTCTTTATGGCGGCTGTGTTCTGATGCCGTTGCTTTAGAAGTTATGACGCCGTCGCTTGGAACTTGCGACGCCGTCTCCACTCTCTGTGAACATAGTTCTTCAAGATAAATGGTGTAGAGTCGTAGTCTTGTCCATTTCTTCTCCAAATGAGCCCAAGTCACGTGTATTTTCTCCAAATGCCATCTAAGTGCTAAAAACATGAAAACAAACGATTAAACACATAATCAGGGCATATTTGCATGATTTAGAGGGATAAATTGTAACACCCCCTTATTTAACATATAGCAGCGGAAGCTAATTTGGGGTATTACTTCATGAATCAACAGTCATAATCATAGAAAACGACTCAAAAGAGACGTTTTGGAAAATTTAGTTATCATTCAATAATATCAGAGTTTTACAAAACAGAGGTCCCAAAATACATTGAAAATATAAAATTGAATGATAACAGGTTAGGACGTCCTCAAGTTCAATGCCACTCCGTGCCATAGATTGCTCAATTGCCTGAGATAAACATGCTAAAAGGGTTAACACAACGGTTGAGTGAAATTCACAGGTTTAAAATGTAATAATTGAATACAAGTCATCATAAGTAGTAATAATTTCAACGAATACAATTATCATGGAAAACAGTATTATTGCCCTAAGCTCATGCAACCAAACATTAACATCCGAAGTCAATTTAACGACTTGAAGGAACAACTGTCCTTAAGGAAAGGTAACTTGCCAAAGTTACCATTTGTTCTCAAATATAGTGCGTTTGGTTACCCTATGTACGGGTACACCAATGGGAGTCGTCACCACAAATAGATCTATCCACAATATTCACGTTCACTCGCAAGTAACTAATGGTTCATGATTAAGAAATATTGGTAGTGAAGGCAAACTTAGGCAATAATATATCAGGATAGCATACAGTTGGAAAAATACTTGTATTCATGGTTATAACATGTATCTCCCCACGGAGTTTAGAAAACATGTAAAGGTGGGACTATGAACTCACCTTATCAAGGTAGTTGATTGATTTGAAATTTAATTCAAATGAGAGTAAACGGCCTCGTCACACAACCTAGGGGTAATATGTCAAGTCTTAGTTCGATTGTTGATATTACAAATTTATTTCATAAAGTTTAATGCTTTTTGGTTTGATAACTTGTGAAAATATCGTATCATTGTTCGGACTATCATAATTCAGATGTCATGTAGTAAACGTCTGAGGAGCTAAGACACTTTAAATCGTAAATCTAGTAGCTCGTCAAGACGTCTACCCAAATGAAACCCCTCACATGAAATTCCCTAGTATCGTGATACATTATAGTTTAAATGATAAGATTTTATCATTTTTGGTTTCTTCAAAAGCTAGTGGATGATAAATTATGTTAAATGTATAACATAATTATTTTATAGCGTTTCGATCGATGAATGATAACGAAAAATGTGTCGGGTTTTAATAAAATCGAGTCTTATAATATTTAAATATATTTTTATAATTTATATAAAAATATTACATTTTATACCTTTAAGAATGCAAAATGACAATATATACCCTTGGTTTATATATATTTACAAAGTTAATCCTTTTAATACAACTTTTAAAATCTTTAAACCTTTAACTTTCAAGTACCACAAAACAAACCCCTGAAGTTTAACTTTAGAATAATTATATTTTTGGCCCAAAAGATATAAAGTTTCATAATTTACAATATATACCCCTTTGCATGAAATGTTTTGCGTTTTTAGTCCCAATTCCATAATTTTTGTATTTTTGATCTTGAAATCAATTTTTCATGTTATAGCTTATTATTATAAGCTAAAATAAGTCAACTTTACGAGCTTGAAGCTTATGATGTAACATCCGGCAATTTTCAAAATTTTAAATTACTATTTTACCCTTTGACTTTTTGGGTCTGAATAGACGTTTTGACTTTTGGTCTTTTATTGTCACATAAAAGCGATTACCGCGTAACCGGTAAAATTTTCGGAATATATTTTAAATAATAAATCATATTTATTATTAAATCTCTCATGTGCAAGTTATTTTTAACTTGAAAACGAAAAAGATATATGTTATTCCTAAGCTGACTTATCAAAAACGACCCGCTAAATCATATTTTCACGATTCGGACTCTAAAGCAATTTGATGTAAAACGACATTCCGGACAACTTTTTAGTTTTACCCGAGACCCGGAAACAAGCAGAAAATGACCTAAATACCCTCACAAGATTATACAAACAAGAAAATAATTAAATTATATTTAATTAACACTTTTTATTAAATAAAAATATTTAATAGATTAGTCATCATTTTATTCAGTAACGTTTGTTGAAGACGCAAATATTCGAGTAAAAGATCATTTTACGGATAAAGTTTATCGGAGATATATAAATAAATAATAAACGTTTTAAATAAATTTTATAAAACATTTACGAAAATTAGTCGAGTGAATACTCGTTTTTATGGGAAAAATAATTTGGAAAACAATGGCGCAAGTTTCGTGTCTTGAATCGACCGTTGACTAGCTCAAACGAGCCCCGAACCATAAACTAACAAAAATTACACTTTGTTCCCTGTGAAAATATTTACACAATAAATCCTATACTATTAAACACTTATCAATTTTTTTGAAAACTTTTATTATATATATATAAAAGTTTATTCATTTTTCTCATTTCTTACATATAAAACACACACACACATTCACCTCTCTCTCCCTCATTTTTGGGAGCCATCGCCGCCCCACCTCCGGCCACCGTCGGTCGTCGCCAGAAAAGTTTTCCGGTGAGTTTTCCGGCCAAGTCCAAAAAGGTTTCTCATCAACCGATCTATCCGATCCCTACCACCACGCGCAGCCGCCACCCCCTTTTTTCGGCTACTACCCCACGACAGCTCCCCCCCCACCACCACATCATCGTCATCATCATCACCACCACAGCCCCGCCATCACCTCCACGCTACTCGTCACCTTCACCCACCATTTGAACAACCCCACTGCCACCATCATCACCTCGACCACCACCACCATCACCAGCGTACCACCATCTCCAACCCATCTCAGCCGTCACCGTAACCACCAACATCACCACAAAAAAGGTACGTTTGATTTATAGCAGGGTGCGTCTGGTTCGACTTCACAAGCACTAGGGGTGCGTTCATTTGGCAGTGACCACCCACAAGGGTGGGTTCGTTTATGTGGTTCTCAACTAGCACCTCGAGGGTGCGTTGGTTTGGATTTTCATACTATAAAGGGGTGTTAGTTTTGGTGGTAACAGCACCACAAATGGTGCGTTGGTTTGGTTTAAGTTGAATTAGGGTGCTTGTGGTTTATTGAAAACAAACAAGGTGCGTTTGGTTTTTCATTGACCGCCGCACCAAAGTGTGCGTTTTGGATTTGTTGCATAATGGATGCACTTGGGGTGTGTTGGTGGAGTGGGGGGGGTGGTGGATGGGGGTAGACCTGGGCAGCGAGTGGACAAGACGCAGCAGCGCACTGGGAGGGAGAGCTGGGGTGTGGATTGGGTTTTTAGAGAATGAGCGACTATGACAATGGATCGAAAAGGGTGCGTTTTATGGTGGGTGTGATTGGTTGTTTGTAGTCCATAGAATCTGGGAGCTTTGAGAACTCGGCCAAGGAATTGAGCGTTTGGACAAAGCTACATGTTTCTTCACAACATTTATGACCAAAAAATATAAAATAAAAAAGGAAGGCGTAGTTTGCGCGGTCGTCAGTCGATTACAACTGCACTACGCCCGCTGTTAGTCGTGTTTATGTGAGAGATGGTAAGTAACAAACATATTGCGCATCACCTAAGAGGGTAACAAACAAAGCCAAACAAACGCAACACCCTATTCACAGACTAGCTTTACACATCAAACACACAACAAACACACATATAACAAGTAACGGTATTTTAGACTATGTACAAAAACAGACCCATCGCACGAAACAACCAATGTGCTAAATATGAACAAAGGAGTAGTACTCCAAGATGGCAAAAATACTCCGCATCAGCGAGCGTGTGGTGCGGTTCTACGGTTGGAGCGGAACGGGAAAACCTCAGACCACCACACAAAAAAGAATAAAGCAAATGGCGTACTTCGTTTAGTTAGGAGCATATGGCGGTCTACGCATGATTTGACACGACGAACAACACGGTGGGTGGGCTTATTGTTCTAGCCGAACTCAAGCGCAGACCTATTATGCGCCGTCAGCTGCAACATATCTAATTATGCGACAAAGTCACGGTTAGGCTTGGAATCAAGATACTATACACCGGGCTATAAATAATACGCGTGCAATATCGAATAAGTTTGGTTTAGCAGAAATACACTAAGGGTGTGTTTGGTTTATCAGAAACGACATAAGAGTGCGTTTGGTTTTAGAGACAGCCTTTAGGGCGTGTTTGATTCATAATAACCGATTAATAAAAATTATTACGAGATTTATAAATATAAAACCGGATATATATTGGTGGTTTAAAATGGTTAAATAAATATGATATTTATTATTTTGTTTAGTTTAGATATACCGGATTATATATATATAAATATATATATAGAATATATATAATATATATATATATATATATGATATATATGATATCATACTACATACATACAAATATAAGTAATTAATATATATATATATATATATATATATATATATATATATATATATATATATATATATATATATATATATCTAAAACACGCGGGTGTTTGAAACATTGAAACGCGAGTATAATTGCAACATGGATTGAATTTCATAAAAATGGAAAATGTGGTTTAAACGAAAAGGTCTTGACGACATTTATATAAATTACTATACTTAATAAATTTCGTTACAATTTCTATTATCTTAGAAAAACTGGATAAAGACGAAGTTATATAGTCTTAAGATCGTTAATTTGTAATTATACAATAACCAGATAAACGAAAGAGAATAGCACTTTTGTAAATGAGACAACTAGTAGTTAAC
Source organism: Tanacetum coccineum (assembly GCA_026074375.1). Taxonomy (NCBI): domain Eukaryota; kingdom Viridiplantae; phylum Streptophyta; class Magnoliopsida; order Asterales; family Asteraceae; genus Tanacetum; species Tanacetum coccineum. The sequence goes on along the minus strand of BQNB010000918.1, from coordinate 83,340 downwards.
TAATAACCCGTTCGAGGAAACGAATACTAAATTATAAAATGTTATTTTATAATTCCCGATTAATGGACAAAGTAAAGACTTTAAACATGTGTTTACTTTTATACAAGAACTTTTATTTAATTAAGTGGTGATTTCCGAAAACATGTCAAACTGTTTGGTTTAATTATTTACTCACACTTCTTATATAATACTTGCAAAGTATTATACATTTCATATTAATCCTTGGATTGTTTGTCTTTGTCATATAATTCACAGTATGAGTTATATAATTGTTATTTTTCATAAGTAATATATACGGCATATATTACACACTTTGCGTTTACTTTCGATTTATTTTATTTAACCAACCACCAAACTACTACAACTTGAAATCTAAATCTTTTATCAACGTGTCGCGTTGAGGTGACTATCCATCGGGAAACCCAAATTCATTATCCTAGGCTAGTGGGACTTAGCAGTTAAGTTAAGCTGCAACTTCTTGGTCGAGCCGTTCCAGTTTCCGTTTTGTCTTGTACTCAATGTGTACATTCCCGCCAATCACTTCAGATTAATGGTGAGTTTAATAGCCCATGTTTTGCTGGATTTTACATAATTTTTGGTGAGACATGCTTGTTTGCAATAATTCATTCACATTATTTTGACTGAAGATTGTTACATGAACGTTTTACGAAATTGGGTTTGCAATACTTATAGCATAGCTCGCTAGTGGATGCATTAATTGAATTCATTTTTGGTCGTGAATACATACTTTACTTTGGAAATGATTACGAATTAGCTTAGGTTGCATGAACTGTAAATCACTTGGAGGGTGAGCGCGAATGTTATGAAATAGATCTATTCGGGATTGACAATCCCCGTTCGGGTGATTAGCTATCACTGGGCAAACGAACGTTATAACATGTCGGAATACGATTGGTTGAGTCTTCAGGGCCAACAATTACATACACATGAATATTTTCATAAATGCCCGGTGTACTGGAGGGGACACCTATGATGGGTACATATTATTTTCATTAATTCCCGGGTGTTCTTGGAGGGAACACCTACGATGGGTACACTCTTACTGTGCCTTGAATAAAGTGGCATACATACAAGTCTACGTCGCAGTTTCATGAACTTAGAGTAATTGTAATCATTGTTTTATACTCACATGGATATTTACTGTGCCTTGAATAAAGTGACAATACATACTTGAAACATTTTGGTGATATATATAAATTGGTCATGCATTCTTTATAAATCTTTGGGATAAGATTGGTACTTTTGGTGACATAAAATGTGTCGTGCATTCTTTATAAATATTTAGGATTTTTACATTGTATTGTGAGGACAAAGTGGACAAATACATTCATTTGAAACTTACATTTATATTTAAACTAACCTATGAACTCACCAACTTTATGTTGACTCTTTTTAAGCATGTTTTTCTCAGGTGAATTAGATGCTTGGATTATTTGATGTGCACTGGAGTCTAAATTTGACAAGATCTCATTCATGGACTACTACTTATATACAAATGATCAAATCTCGTTGGGTTGTTTTCAAGCTTTTCATTGTGATGCAATTATGGGACAAATGTTATATCAATTTTAAGGAAATCAACGAGATTACTTTTCAAACGACACATTTAGAGGTCGTTCTCGTGTATCTAGCGCTGTGTATTATGAAGTAACTCCCCGGACACATTTCCGCTGCGACTCGTTTTTTGGGGTGTTACAAATTGGTATCAGAGCACTGGTTATAGAGAACTAGGTTGCATATTTTACCCTAGACTATAACCGTTTTCACAAGCATTGCATCACAGCAAACATTTTCAAAGTGCATACACACTACTTGCTTACTTGCTTAGGTTACTTGTTACCTTAAGTGCTTACATGACATACATATATATAATATATATATGCTTGCATCCCTTTTGCGTATATCGTACGTTTATTTATATAATAGTTAATTATATAAATACTATAACATTTCTTAAGACATTGTGAGTTGCACAATGGTCTCATTTTACTGCTTAGACATTGTGGGTTGCACAATGGTCTCACTTCGTTCTCAGACATTGTAAGTTAAACAATGGTCTCTAAGAATATTTTTTCCCCTCATAACTTTATACAATATCGTATTACGCGAAGGCCGTCATAATTTTTGTTTACATGGAATTATGTATGAATCTAAGTATTACAAGTCTTGTATGGGCGGGACTTGTAATATTGATATGATAATTGATATGTTAACAAAACCCGTCACAGTTCTTTACATGGGAATATGTATGAAATCGTAAGCATACAAGTCTTGTATGGCGAGACTTGTAAATAGGAGGATTGATATGAACATCCTATGGTTGACTCGGTCATAGAGACTCTGTACCTTATTTACTCTAACCGAGTACTCATTAACTATCTTGAACACTAGGTCGATATTCCTTTGGTAGTTTTACTCCTCGCCTCCGAAGCCGAGTTTTAAACACTCGTCCCATACTCATTAGAGCACATGCATCGTCATGTCATCCACCACCTTGAAGGTTATGTGAGTACGCGTATTGCATCGGAAATTTATTAAGGTAAATGATTATATCTCTTTCTTTGAGAAAGGATTGGGACGCCTCTTCATTTAAATAAATAAATTGTAAATCCCCGAACCATAAGTTTATCAATTTATTACTTACATAAATTAGGACGCTTCTTTATGTAAGTAATGAATTATAAATGAGTGGGCTTAATGGTATCCAATATGACACGAGTATGAACTCGAACCCGATAATCACCGAAATCCGTTAAAAAGGTTTAGAAGCACAATAGTGTCTTGCCACTCCGCAGAAATCTTAAGGCCTCGCTTGAACTACCTTATCTCATTCTTAAGTTATTACTTTTGACGTTACAAATCTTTACGATCATGAACTGTTCGTGGAACTAACAGACTTGTTACACACTTGAACTAATGGAGTTGATTCATCCTCGAACTAACGACTGAGTACCATATTTCGTCGTCTATCGCATAAGCTCTTCCGCGAGCTCCTCCCATTTGTTGAACTTGATTCTGGGGATACTTTTTCTCGAAATGTCCTCACTCTCTACATCCCATCACCATTTGTTATAGTTATTGACGTTATGGTCGCTGCTGTTGAGGTCTGAGCGGTCCCAAGCTTGGTACAACTTTATCCAATAGGTAATGCAACCCCCTTAAACCAGATAAACACCTACCGACGAAACAGATAGTCGAACTATTCATTTTGGGCCACTAGTACGAAGACTTAGGTCGCGACACATCCTAATAATGCCTAAGTAGGTTGAATACTTACATCCTTAAGCCTCGTCCGATGTTAACCGTCGAACATTACAGATATCAGAAGCTAGACGCGGGCCGTAAACATTTAAAACTATATACAAACATACTCACACGACTACACTTTCTCCTTCGATGTTTTCACTACTAAGAGACTTTCTTCATGACGCGGTTATATCAGTCATAAGATCTGTAATGATATTTTTGAGATACCTATTTTGATGGATTAAATATCCTGGTCAAACTTAGCCAAAATTTTTGGTATATGGAGAAGTGTCGAAACATCTAATTTTGCTGAATGAAGTTATCAGCGTCTTGTTTAGAACTGGTTTATTAAATCTTAAATCTTTTCTTGGTCACACAAACGGTTAACACAAATTTAACCTCGGGATGAGATTTCTTTATGGGGTAGGTACTGTAACATCCGGTAATTTTTTGAAATTTTAAATGACTATTTTACCTTTTGACTTTTTGGTGTCTGACTTAGACTTTATGACTTTTGGTCATTTATAATTGTCACATAAAAACGCTTACCGCGTAACCGGTAATAGTTATCGGAACATATTTAAATAATAAACATATTTATTATATATATCTTCCATGTCCAAAAATATCTTAAACTTATTTGACTTGAAATAACGAGAAGATATATGGTTTAATTCTTAGTTTGAACGTATCAAAAAACGACCCGCTAAATTCACGTTTTACGACTCAACTCTAAAGCAATTTGATGTAAAACGACATTCCGACAAACTTTTTGAGTTTTGCCCGAGACCCGAAAACAGACAGAAAGTGACTGAAATGCCCTCGCAAGATTATAGAAACAAGAAAATAATTAAATATATTTAAATAACGACTTTTTATTAAATCAAAATATTTAATAAATTAGTCATCAATTTTATCAGTAACTTTGTTGTAGCCGCAAATATTCAAGAAGTAAGAGTAAAAGATCCATTTTACAGACAAAGTTTATCAAAATATACAAAAGAATAATAAACTTATTAAAATAAACTTATAAACATTTATAGAAAACAGTCGAAGTGAATACACGTTATTTATGGAAAAATGATTTGGAAAACAATGGCGCAAGTTTCCGGGTCTTGAATCGACCGATAACTAGTCAAAAAAACGAGTCCCGAATCGAAGTTATCCAAAAACTACGTTAAAATTTACAACATGGAACCCTCAACTAACTTATCATATTATTTATAACTTTTAATATATAAATATATATCTATATATATATAATATATAAATATATATAATATATAAAAATGTATATAGTAGGGATCTAGTGAGAAGTAAATTAAAATAAGAAATGGTGAGAAGTGACTAAAACCACACATTTGAGATGTAACGATTTGCATTAGATGCATTTCTATTCATTTAGATGAACCATTTCGAGTTTCGAAAGTTAATTTGATGTGTAGATGGTGCAAATTGATTTTCCATGATTTTTAGCAACGTGCAGGAGTAACAAAAAAATTATGAGAAAACATGAAATGCATCTATATATCTGATATATGCATCTAATAAAAAGCTTGAAATGCGTTTATAATGCATCTAAGATTATAGAGATGCGTCTAATTTAAGTCGGTGCATCTCGGATATGCGATTATAGTTACTTCTTATCCTTCTTATTTTAAGAAAACTTCTCATTTGATCCTAACTATATATATATAAGTTATTTTATTTTTTTTTTCATTTCATTTTGATAAAAACACACACACATATACACTTCTCTCTCTCTCTCTCTCCCAATATTCTGGCGACCACCACCGGTCGGATTCCGGCCACCGCCGCCGGCCACTTTTTCCGGTCAAACTCCGACGAACCTAAAATTTATAAAAAAGGTAGATCCATCCCCGATCTACCCGATCTACCACCCCACGCGCCGCCACACCATCTCCACCACTAACCACCACAGCCACCCCCCCCCCCTTGGCTGCTACCCCATGACAGCCCCACACCACCACTGTCATCATCATCATCGCGACATCATCATCACCAGCGACATCAACATCACAATCCACTAACGTCAACCACTACTTCCAACCATACCACCAACCACCGCGACCACCTCCACCACAGCCGTGACAGCCAACACCATCATCATCATCACGTCGTCGTCATCATCATCCGAACCGTCACCACCACAGCAACACCACCAAAGGGGCAAGGTTGCGTGTGTTTATAACCACCGAGTAAGGGTGCGTTGGGTTTTTCTTATTTACAGAGGTGTTTGTGTAGGTCTTAAGGCAGCATAAAGGGTGCGTCTGCCGGGCAACCACAAGGGATGTGTTTGTTGGCCTGCAACCACCTACAAGGGGCGTTTGTCGCCGATACCAAGGCCTCGATTAAGGGTGCTTTGGTTGGCTGCGTGGCATCACAGAGGGCGTTTGGTTTCGGGGTTAACACCAAGAGGGTGCGTTGGTTGTTCTAAAACCGCACAAGGGTGCGTTTGGGTTGGCAGAAACACCCAAAGGGTGCGTTTGGTTGTGCAGTTTCATCATAAGGGTGTGTTTGGGTGAGCATGAAACCATTAGGGGTGTGTTTGGGTGAGCAGGAAACCATTAGGGGTGTGCTTGGGTGAGCAGGAAACCACTAGGGGTGCGTATGGGTTTAGCAGAAAAATCGACATAGGGTGCGATGGGTTAGCAGAAACACCCAAATAGCGTGTTTTTGTTCGCACGTTATTACAGCAAGGTGCGTTTGGTTAATATAAATCGACAAATACATATATATCGAAAGATTTTATAAACATATAACCGATATAATGGTGGTTTAAATGATAAATAAAATTAATAATTATTATTTTGTTCAGTTTATAGATAAATATATATATATATATAACTAAAAATATATATATCTATATATATATAGTATATATATATAACACGCGAGTAATTGCAGCACGGATTGATTGAAAAAGGATTAAGTTATATAGTTTTAAGATTGTTTAATTTATAATTATACAATAACCGGATAAACAAACAAAAACTATACTTTTACAAATGGGATAACTATTTTAGCTAGAACTGTCAAGGAAACGAAGTACTAATTTATAAAATATATTTTATAAATTCCCGACTATAAGGTGAAACCATGACTATATTGTAAAAGCATTACGAAACATCGGCTACATGATTCGTAACATTAAAAACGTGAGATAATTTTATATGCAAGAACCTCTTATTAATTAAATTAGTGATTTCCGAAAACGTGTCGAAATATCTTGTTTCAATTATTTTTCTCACGTTCATCATATAATACTTGCAAAGTATTATATACTCATATTATTCTTTTGGGTGTTTGTCTTTGTCATATAATTTACGATATGAATTATACACTTGTTCATTCTTAATATGTATTATATACGGAATATATTACACACTTTACGTTTACTTTCGATTTATTTTATTTAACCAACCATCAAACTATTACAACTTGAAATCTAAATCTTTATCAACGTGTCGCGTTGATGTACTCATCCATCGGAAAACCCAAATACATTATCCTAGGTTAGTAGGTCTTAGCCGTTAAGGTAAACCGTAACTTCTTAATCGAGCCGTTCCGGTTTTCCGTTCGTGCTGTGCTTTAAATGTGTAGTTCTGCCAATCGTTCTACAACATCAATGTGAGTTTATAGCCCCATGTTTTACTAGTTTTACATATATTTTTGGGTGAAGAACATGCTTGTTTACAAATGCATTTACATGGTTGATTTCCTGTTTGGTTTACATACTCATTTATATATCTCGCGAGGAGATACAATACTTGGTTTAATTTTTGAACGTAAACACATACTATACTTTTATGATTACGGATTAGCTTAGGTTGCATAAACTGTAAATCACTTGGAGGGTGAGTGCGAATGTTATGAAATAGATCTATTCGAGATTGACAACCCCGTTCGGGTGATTAGCTATCACTGGGAAAACGAACGTTATAACATGTCGGAATACGATTGGTTGAGTCTTCAGGGCCAACAATTACATACACATGAATATTTTCATAAATGCCCGTGTTGTTACTTCGAGGGGACACCTAAGATGGGTAACATATTATTTTTCAATAATGCTCGGGAAGTGTTTCTTGAAGGAACACCTAGATGGTACACTCTTACTGTGCCAAAATAAAGTGTCATTCATACAATCTACTCGCAGTTTCATGAAACGTAGAGTAATTGTAATCATTGATTTATACTCAGAATGGATATTTAATGTGCCATGAATAAAGTGGCAATAAATACGATTGAATAACATTTATGGTGATATCTATAAAAATATCATACATGCTTTGAACAATTGCGGTTCAACATTCATACGTATATTTTTGTGACTATTTGGGGATTGAAATGGTCATGCATACTTTACAACTATTTAATTTCTAAAAATCATACATAAATTTTGGAAGGACATTTAAGTTTTTTAAATGGTCATACACACTTTACAGAACCTTGTTAACATTTATACTTAACAAACCTAGGAACTCACCAACTTTATGTTTGACACTTTTAAAGCATTTTTTCTCAGTGAATTAGATCTTGGCTACTTGATGTTGCAGCTTGAGTCTAAAACTGACAACAACAAGATTTTATTTATAGGATTTCTATTTGATATGTCAGTATGATCAAATCTCGTCGGTTTGTTTATCAAGCTTTCAATGTGATGCACTTGATTAGACAATGTTATATTAATTTCACGAAAAATCAAAACAAGATTACTTTACAAACGACAAAGTTAGAGGTCGTTCTCTTGTATCTAGCGTTGTGTATTATGAACTAACGCCCCCGGACACATTTCCGCTGCGACATATTTTTTGGGGTGCTACAGGGGTCCTTTGGCCAAGGTGGAGGTGATTTTCCAGAGGAGAAAGCAACGGGTAACACCAACATCAAGCAGTGTCTTCGCAAGGTTGCGGATGGACACTTTACAGCCGCAGTAAAAGTGTTATCCTCCTCCGGTGTTGCTCCATACTGTGATGATACTATTAACGCCTTGGAGGCTAAGCATCCTTACAAGCCACCCCCATCCATGCCTAGCATCACATTTTCTGAGCCTCCTCTTGTAGCAGAGATTGATAGTGTCTTTAGTTGCATTAAATCGTTTCCTAAAGGTACTTCATGCGGGAGAGATGGTTTGAGGGCACAACATATCTTGGATGCATTATGTGGAGAGGGGTCTGCTACTGCCACGGATCTCTTAAAGGTCATCACCTCGGTCGTTAATTTGTGGTTAGCGGGGAGGTGTCCGCCTATCTTGGCAGAGTTTGTTGCATCTGCCTGCTCCTCTCACGCCTCTCCTTAAACCAGATAACGGGATTCGACCCATTGCAGTAGGCACTATATGGAGACGTTTGGTTTCCAAGGTTGCTATGAAAGGTGTGGGTAAGGAAAATCAAAGTACCTAGTGATTTTCAATTTGGGTCGGATGTCGATGCGCTGAGGCTATTTTACATAGCGTCAATCGGGTGTTGAGTGAATACCAAAATGATGGTTCTCTATGCAATGCTTACTGTGGTTTTTTCTCGAATACGTTTAACCTCAAAGATCGGACATTACTCCATGAGTTAGGGTGAATTGTCCTCTATTCATTGTGGTGGATTATATAAATGGGCAGACAACGAGATTGTATGTAAGGTCAGGACCACACATATCTGGTCTACCACTAGGGTGAAAGCAAGGTGACCCATTGGGACCTCTTATTTTGCTCTTATATTGCACCCGCTACTACATAAGATCAAAGACAGTTGCAAGCTTCTTCTTCATGCTTGGTATCTTGATGATAGGACTGTTATTGGAGATTCAGAAGAGGTTGCCAAGGTGTTAGACATTATAAAGGTGAGTGGTCCAGGTTTGGGTCTTGAACTTAATATTAAGAAAACAGAAGCTATTTTGGCCCTCGTGTGAATGCATGAAAGCATCGTGAGGGTTGATTTCCTGCCGATATACGCAGGCCGTCCAGCGGGTGTTAAGCCTTTCTTGGAAGGAGCTGTTAGTAGAGACGCAGATTTTATTAGTGGGTTGGCTATGAGGAGAGCCGCAAATGCTGTTGATTTGATGAGTCTTCTTCCACAGTTACATGACCCGCAGAGTGAGCTCCTTTTGCTTCGATCATGTATGGGTATTGCCAAACTCTTTTTTGGTTTAAGGACTTGTCAACCTGTACACATGGAGGAGGCGACCTTGTTTTTTGAAAAGGTCTGCGTGGGTCAATCGAGAATATAGTGGTTTGTGGTGGACCATTCTTTGGAGACTTACAGTGGCGACTTTCTTCTTTACCTATTCGATTTGGTGGTTTGGGTTTGTACTCAGCAAAAGTGGTTTCCTCCTATGCTTTTGTAGCCTCGAGGGCCCAATCTTGGGTGCTACAAGACCACATCTTACGTGACAGTGGCATATGTGGTATGGATGATGAATGAATGTTTTTCTGTTTGGCTTTGTCTTACGAGATACGATTCAAGCTTTGATATAGCGGTTTCACAAATAAGAGACATCGTCCCCTCTAAAGTCCCAACTAAACACTACAAAATGTCCATTTTATAGCGAAATGATCAAGGATATGAAGTTCACTACATGACTATGAGAACAAAAAGTATTTTGAGTTGTCTACCGGCACCACATGCTCAGGATTTTCTACTAGCTATCCCCATAGACAGGCTTGGTCAACATATGTCACCAGTGGAATATCGCACTATCCTTAAGTATCATCTCATTATTCCATTATTCCCGGTTGATGCGGTATGCCCTGTTTGTCGCAAGGCATGTTTGGATTCTTTTGGGTACATGCGTCCTGTGTACAAGCTCCCCTGATTTAAATACCGACACGATATGGTTAGGGACGTCCTTTTTGACATATGTAGGCGTGTTGGGATCTCCGCCAAGAAAGAAGCACCTGTGAACTTTTTAACTAACCCGTCGGATGGAAGATCTACACTTAGACCGACTGACGTTTTGGTTTTTGGTTGGGTTGGAGGGAAACATGCGTGCGTGGATTTGACCGGGGTTTCTCCTCTCGTAGTGTTAAGTAGTAGGGGTTTTACAGCGGGTCAGGCTGCTTTGAAAGCCGTCTCGGGCAAAGTGACAAAACACGAGAAAGTATGCATTGAAAATCAACACTTGTTTATTCCTTTTGTGTTTGATACCTTTGGTTTTCTTGCACCGGAGGCGGTGGAGCTACTCGGTCGAGTTCAACGGGTTGTGCACGACAGCCATGTTATACACCTATACCACAATGTGGTTTTAACTATTGGTTGCAATTCAAAAAGGGCTAGCGACGCAGCTTGTTGCCTGTGCTTGCCTTTCACCACTATGTAAATCAAATCATATTTATATTTTGATTAAGATCAGATATCAGATCGTTATTATTACAAAGAAAAATAATATAAGTATCACTTAAAGCAGATCATCTGTAGTTGTAAAGAAAAGAATCCCTTGTCACGGATTTCTACGTAGCTATTTAAGATGTGATGTAAACTCACAATCATGCATATGCATATATCCCATACAGTTGATTAAATGAAAGGAAACCATATTAAATATTTTTTGGAGTATGGATTAAATAAAGATATCTATCTATCTTCGCATAGATATAAAATTTGTTTAGAGCAAAGTGAAACGTCGGCTTGTAGCTTGGCCCAAGCCTGGCGCGAGAAAGGCCGCCGTAAGCATGCAACAAAGTGAACCACTCCCGTGGCTCGCGCCGAAACCTATCTCCGCGCCATGGGCTAACAGCCCACGCGGTTCCAATTTTTTTTTTTTTTTTGGTTTGCTTAGAGTTTGTGTTTTGTGTTTTGTGTATTTTGTATGTTTGTGAGTATGTTTTTGCTCAGTTTGTTAAATTTTTTTTTTGCATGTTGAAGAATGTGGAAACGCAGTAAGAAGAAGACCCAATATGAAATATAGTATTTTTTTTAATTTTTTAATTTATTTAAACCTTATTCTTTTAATAAGTTGACACTATTAGTCCACATAATTTTATTAAATGTATATGTTTTTAATTTCAATTAATTTATTTTAAAGTTATATAAATAAGTGTATTTTAAAATAAATAAGAAAAAAAAATTAAAAAAATAATAATAAAAAAATGCTATGGCACCAGAATTCTGGTGCCAAACCAATGCCACTGAATTCTGATGGCATACCATTTCTGGTGCCAAACTCTCTTTTGCTGACGTGGCACCACTTTTTGAGTTTGGCACCAAGAATTTGACACCACCACTCCGAGTGCTCTTAGAAGTGTGCATATATTTATAGCATAGAGACCAAATCATGGTACAGTTGCCGCATAATAAATGCATTATGCCCACAGTGTTTCTGTTGTGACTGATGTGTGGGCTCCTTCATTTTCATGATAGCGTTATTTACAAAATCTGATGCAACAATTTTACATTGGAATAATTGTTAGATCGAGCTTAGCCTAGCCTCATTTCAAGTATAATTAAAGCTTGATCGGAGCTTGGTGGATTGTAGTTATAGAGCTCGAGGTCGAGGTCGAATTCTTTGTTAATAAGATTGATTATTAACTTTTTTATCTATAAAGTATAACAAATACTATCTTTAGGCTGTGATTTGAACCACATCAATTTGTGAAGAGATCCCTGTGTGACATTTTAGAGCCCAGTTTGACCCAGAACCAAAACGAGACAAAAAATCTGATTTTTAGGAACTATGAAGTATGAACCACTCAGTTATGGTTTCATAAGGTTTCACAATATATTGATTAATAATCTAAGAACGTAACCTAGAAGCTTGTTTAAAATTGTGAGTCTATTCAGGCAGATGCTTGTGAGGGAGTTTATTTTTACTAGAATTCCATAAGTTCGAGCCTAACAGCTCACGACCATATTAGCTTCCATCCGTACGTAAAATAACTGTTAAAGGTGATTTGTAAACCACGAAAATTAGATCGTATAAAACTACGTACAACTCTAGAAAAGATGTTCTAACAATTAGGTTTATAAGATAAACGTGATGGTGTAGGCATCATAACATCCGTTATAATATGATGACACGATTGACTGTTAAAGAAACTTACTTGAATGCGCATTAACAAGTCGGCGCTCTGTTTGAATTGAAACCGATGAACTTTGAAGTTAAGACGAACCCTCTCTATCTCGGCTCGTTCCTCTTCTGTCCCTGCATCCGGATCAAACTCCCAGTGCTGACGACCAACATGGTTGTTGGTAGTGGTCAGCCACTTTTCACCATCTCCTTCTGCTATCTTCAACTTCCACATTGTTCCTACTTTAGAATTACGCAATAATTAGTGATCACCAACACCATGCACTTAATTTACTTGTTTTTTGAAAATAAAGCCGTTGTTATTGCTCTCTTATACTCACGCAAACACTTATTTATATCTATGAATGCATAAATACATCTTATATTGATATGAATTTTAGGAAGTTAAATTGGTAAACACACTTGTTAATTAATAGCTTGAACCCATCGAGAAATTTTATAGCTACCGCTGCATCGTGAGAGTGATGTAATAAACCATATACCTTCCTATAAAAGCTTGTATGCTGAGGGCTTGAACCATGGAGTATTACAAACATGGAAAGTAGGTTATATTATAGAATATATGGGTTTACTGAGTGTGTGTGTGATGGGGTTGTAATTATTAGTCGAAGAAGAAAAAGACATCACGGCAGCCAAAGAGATTTCCACTAAACGAAGTGATCAAGCCAAGCCAAAAAGAAAAAAAAAGGAATTTGAGAAGGATCCCTAAAAGTTTTTAATTTATTTACAATTCGTATTTGAGTGGTTTGTTAAAAAAAAATTATGTTTTGTCACTTGTTAGTGATTTGTGTTATTTGTGCTAAGGTCATAAATCCACACAAGCGTGATTTGTGTTGATGATTTGTGCTAAGGTCACAAATCCACACAATTTGTGTTGGTGATTTGTGCAAAGGTCACAAATCCACACAACCGTGATTTGTGTTGGTGATTTGTGCTAATGTCACAATTCACACAATCGTATTCCTATTGTTTTCACTACTACAAAAAACAAGCTATTACCCACGACTTTCCCCAGGAAAAATCTCGTGTGAATTTTCACGGAATACCCACACATTACCCACCGAAAGGTGTAAATTGTTGACACAAGTTTTTCGTGTGAAATCCGTGGCAAATTTCCCATAGATTTCCCACTATTCTTGTTGATTCGACATCCGTGGGAAAATTCTGGCAAATTTCACACATATTTGCCACGGCTACAGATTTCCCACAGATTTTGACTATCGTTTGTTAATTTACACGTGGCAAATTTCACACGATTATGTCCGTGGAAAAGTCGTGGGTAATTTCCCACAGATTTTCCCACCAAGTTGATAATCACTTGGGAAATACGTGTGTACATACCCATCAATTTCCCACAAAAAATAATCGTCTTCACGTTTCCTGCCTATTTACACATTCCCACGTTACTTAGTATGTCTATATATGTGTTTGTAGTTTAATATTATATGTGTTAGTTTATTAACGTAACTATTTATGTGAGTATCGCAAGTGTACGTGTTGGTTTAGGTATAACCTTTCGTGTAACAAATCATTACATATGTATGAATAACTACACATGTGTGTTTCGCATATCTGTTTATGACATTCATTGTATGCATTGATGTTTAGTATGTAAGTATACGAACTTGTATACGCCTGAACGTGTAACCGTATCATAAAAGTAAAAAAAACGATTATGTTCGTGGGAAAGTCGTGGGTAAGTTCCCACAGATTACCCACCAAGTTGATAAATCCGTGAAAAATACGTGTGTAAATACCCATAAATTTTCCACAAAAATATCGTCTTTACGTTTCTGCCTACTTACACATTCCCAGTTACTAGTATAAACCTATATAATGTTTTTAAGTTTCATATTATATGTGTTGTTTATTAACGTAACTATTCCATGTGAGTATCGCAAGTGTACGTTTGGTTTTAGGGTATAACCTTTGTGTAACAAAATCATTACGTAGTAATGAATAACTACACGTGTGTTTCCACATGTTCGTTCATGACATTCTTGGTATCGATAGATGTGTTTGTATAGTAAGTAATACCGAACTTGTAAACGGCTGAACGTGTAACCATATCATAAAAGTAAAAGAAAACAATTATGTCCGTGGGAAAGTCGTGGGTAATTTCCCACAGATTACCCACCAAGTTGATAAATCTGTGGGAAATACATGTAAATACCCACAGATTTCCCACAAAAATATCGTCTTTACGTTTCTGCCTACTTACACATTCCCACGTTACTTAGTATGCCTATATATGTGTTTTTAGTTTCATATTATATGTGTTTGTTTATTAACGTAACTATTCATGTGAGTATCGCAAGTATACGTGTTGGTTTAGGTATAACCTTGTGGAAATCGGAGAGGGGGAGGGGTGAATACGTTTCCGTTAAAAATCTTAAAATGTTTCGTATCAAATTACCGATCAAGTGTTGAGTACAATATGAAGAGGTGTTCAACACAAGTATATACACATATTTATACATCGATATACAACAATACAAACCCAACACACAATATCACATTTATTTAAGACATAATTAAAAACTATATAATCCACACATCATACAATTCCAAGTATAGAAATCTCAAGTGATAAATGCGAGTATAAAAGTAAAGAGATTAGTATAAGGAAATGCAAACCGGACATGATGATTTATAGTGGTTCGGTTCCACGAAGTACCTCATCGCACCTACTCTACTCCCGAGTACCCAACCGAGAGTTACATCACTATCAACCAAGCTCCCTAAGGGGGGGGAGAAAACTGTAACTTACGTTGCTTACAAACCGATTACGAACAAAGCTAAATGTCGAGTCTAATCTTAGCTAGAACAATCTATCACAACCACAAAAAACTACTTCACACTTGTTTTCTCGAACTTCACAACTTCAACGACTTCTTCCAACTTCACAACTTCTTTTACAACTTCACAACTTCTTCAAACCTCCAACTTCACTTCACCACACTACTTTATATCACAACTACTAACACTACTTGGTAAGATCACCACCGATCCTAACTACAATAAACACCAGATCACTATGAGCAAGCACAATTACACAAGTTTTGAAATACATGGACTCATCTATACATTGTGAATGTAAGACATGTCACGAATCCTCAAAGTAGCCTACATAAGCTTCGTATCTTAATGATAAGCAAAGTTCTTCTCTTGTACTTCAATGGATGGATGATTGGATCACATTTTAAACAAACTTATAATAAGTTATGTGATCAAAGGAAAGGGTTTAAAGGAGGTTTTAGATTTGAGAAAACTTTGTGCAAAGAGGTGAGAAAAATATTAGGGAATAGTCCAGTATTTATAGGACAAGCTGGAGGAGCGGGGTCTATGTCCGGTCCCCTTAAATAAGGTGCCGACCCTCTTATAATTAAGGGGGCCGCCCATGTATTTAAGGGGGCCGCCCATTTTCAGACGCTCCTCTTTTTGTCCTATTCAGGGGAGGTGTTTACTGGACTTTTTCAAGCCGTTTTAGGTGGAAAATTTGAATTCAAAATATTTATTTTGAATAAAACATTTCTTATAAATACAAAAATATTTTGTATATATTTTAAAAATGTTTGTCCCATTTTAAATGCTAAGGTTTAAACAATTTCTTCTTTGATCATCAACAAATGAAAAGTTTGTTTTGGTCATACCTTTAGTGATTTAACTCGGTGCGGAACTTAAATTTTAATTGGAAGAAAACTTGAGAACGGTCGAAAGATGTTGACGGAATAGATGATTAGTAGATTATCGATAACTTTACGCACTTAGTTATGTGAATAAGTAGCAGTTTGTCACACCCAAAACATAAAGAGAATGTATAGATTAAATATCGTAATATTTCTACCAACAATCTCCCCCTTTTTGATGATGACAAAATATGTAAACTATAACTCATAGTAAAATGTATAAGTTACTTGTTTACACTTCTTCTCCCCCCTTTTGTCGAAACAAAAAGTGGATCTCCCAAGACGAGACTTTTACTAACTTTAACTCTCAATCAAGAGGGACAGCTTGCATCATCCTAAGTGAAGTCTTGATTCTATCAATCCCTTTTAAACAATGACATCCCTTGAACATTGACTCAAATGAATCCATGGATCAAATTAATTGCAAACTCTTAACTCTACATAATGGTTATTTCGCGCAACAAAAAATATAGGGATGAAAAGACAATAAAAAATGTGTAGATGTCTTAAACGGTTGCAAACGTAATGGCTTGGACATTTGCAATGCTCCCCCTTGGTGTATAGTTCCCCCCTAAGGGGCACCAAAACGTCAAGTAACGAAAAAGTGCTACAAAACAAAGTTAAGTAAGAAAAATACACATATATATAATAATGATGATAGATATATATGCAAGACACTTAGTGGGGAACAAATCATGTATGTTTTAGGTATATGTACTCTAAAGTGTGGCACTAAAGACAACAAAAAAAATTATGAATGCTTAAGACATGAAAATGTTTAGGAACCAATGATAAGATTCGACCGACACATGCTTAAGGGCTAAGACTCGATCAACACGTTCCTTGTGGTATCATCATCTAACCAAGATAATGATGTGGATTTAAATAGACTAATGGTTGTATTGAGAGATTCCTAAATCCTCAAGGTTTCTTTGTTAAGCATTATGTATGCTTTTCATGTTTGGGGTGTTTAAGGATAAACATTATCGTAAGACTTTAGGTCGAACTAAATGTTGATGATAAGGATGATTTGTTGAGGAAACATAAATGAGGAAGGATGAGCGTGAATGGAAAGGGAAGGTGTTGACTATAGGTTTGTTGGGTGTTTGGTAGGTTTGGAGAGTAAGGTGATGAGGGAATGTTGTTTTGTTGTTGGGAGAGATGGATGTGGTGTGTGTTGAATTTGGTTGTCACTTTGAGGTGGAGATTGAGTGTGAGTAAACATATGAATGTTGGGTGAGATGGGAATTGGAGATGTGAGGCAAACTTGTGTGATGTGGGAGTGTCCTAATTTAATGGTTTTTTGAGTAATTCTTGATATGGGGTTGATATGTTTCTTGAGATGGTGATTTAATGTTGATGAACAAAGGTGAAATATGAAAATGGTGAGCAATGGTGATCACTCAACAACACTTGAAGTTTGATAGTCATCTTTGTGTCCTTCACTTGCCCAAAAACAGAATGGACCCAATGAAGAACATGTTATGTGAGGACTCAACAACACTGAAGTTGAAATATCATACTTTGTTGTTCTTACACTTGGCCCAAAAAACATAAATAGAACCATGGAAGACAGTTAATTGTGATGACTCAACAACATTTGAGAAGGTTGTATATCTTCTTTTGTGTTCTTCACTTTTTAAGGAAGTGGAAATGATTAATGAGACGCATTTCATTATGAAATTCACTTTGACTAATGACAACATAGGCACACACCATGCTATATGAGTTGACCGGGATATAATAAAACTCATTTTATTACGAAATTCACTTGTGGGGAATGGTTACATGGTGAATCTTCTTGTGAAAGTGACAGGTGGATGAATCGAGGTTGATAGTAGTAAGGATGACTTGGTTTTTCATTTCACTTTGGTTATTTGGGGATGTACTAGAACTAATGATCACTAACAAGAGTGAATAATAGTTATGAGGTTTGAGTGTATGGTAGAAGTGTATCTTGTGGTTTCTAATGAATAAGGATCACCTATGTGAGTTCTTGAGAGTGCTTGGTTAAAGGATATATGTGAAGATGTTGTGTTCCCTTCCCTTTAATTCCGGCTCATCCGGACATAAGATGTGGAATAAAAATAATACAAGAAAGAGAAATAATGAACGGAAGTCGATGACTTTGACATTTCATGATGGATGACGGTTAGCATATGATGAACTTCATCCGTGAAGTTATGTAGCTCTTCTCGAATATTATGATTGTTCGTAGAACAATCACACAGCGATGTACGAGGTTGTCTTAAAGGTGGTAAAGGAATTGTGGACGGAAGATATTAACCATCTATATAAAAAATAAGGCATGATTAAGGTTTTTGTGAAACGACTTGGACATGAACAATAAGTGACATTTTAATTTGCATTTCGCAAATTAAAAATGCTTAAACATTTCGGATGAAATGATTAAGTTGTCGAGATTTATCATAATGTATTTAATAGTAATAAGACTATTAAAATGAGAATGACACATTTATGAGATTTGTTTCATCATTCCTAGACCTAGACTTAAAAAATTAAACGGTTCACGTTTGAGTGGTTTGGTGAGGATGCCGGCGATGTTGTCTAGATTGACTAAGGAAAAGACCTATTTTCTAACGTCTTAGTGTGTACTCCTAATGAGATCCAAAGTTTCTCGATGTATATTATCATTAGGGCATATTGTAGGAAGAGCCATTTACTCAAATTGAAAGAATGAATAGAGACTATCACTAGTGGTTCGTAATTCGGCTAAACACGAACCATATTACGGTTATACACCGCATCCCAACTTCACACCTGAAGCAATGGCAACCGTTAGGTCAAATTGAATTTCGTGCAAATAGATTCTCCCGTAGTCATATCGTCATGTAAGAACAAAATAAAATTCCTTATATTTCTAATGAAGTGTAGCAAAGATAAAATTTGTTATTAGCTTTTCATAGGGTACATAATCTGACTCAACTAATCATACTATTAGATTCCGGTTCGCAATAATCCTACATCAAGAATGTGTGGAATTCAATATATGCTTAAGTCAAGGAATGGTTTTTAATCCTATTGTTCAAGATCTATAGGTTGATTAATTTCGATTACATGTTGCTTGATTTAATGATAGCTTATATTTAGTCATCTTACATGTGTAGTTGTCACATGTAATATTTAACGTGTTTGGTTTTTCAAAAGCCAAAAGATGTGTTTATTTGTGACAATGACAAAATGTTATATTGAGAGTGATTTAAGAATTCTCCATTTCAAGCCAGTGAAGAGACTTCATCATCATGTAATAATTATCTTAAATGAGTTTTGTGATTCTTGTAATAATAATGTTTAAAAAATATACTTCTCTAAAATTAAATATCCTTATCAATGTGTATATCATAAATTACTAAGTATTTGAAAAGTTGAATTTTACTGTGTTTATTCATAGATACATATTTTTGATAGATTATTGTTTCCATAGAAAAACTTATATTTTTCAGAATTATAATTGAATATTTTTTTATAACACAACCATTTATGCTACGAAGAAAATAAAATGCATAGGATATATATTATCCTTTATAAATCATTTAATATGATAAGTTCATAAATTCTTTAAACATAATGTTTCCCAAACATCATGTTATCCTAGGTGAATAAATAAGAATAACATTCTTATTTAAGAATTTACAAATATGAATATGAGTTTTAAGTTGTGCTTTTAAGTTGTATGAGCAAAGATTACATATGTTGTAAATTGGGCTCGTGGTTTGGTTTTTCGAAATGAGACACATTATACAATTGCATGGCAATGTAAATTTCTTGAATATTTCGTAGCGAAATATCCAATCTGTCAATCCTAACTCATTATGTATTACATAGCATTGTATAAAAATATTATACTAATATTTGAACACATCAACTGGACAGTAGACTCCATAATGGCATTATCATACAATAGTGAGTTTGATCCAATGCATTTTCTTTTTCATCTACAAACGTATGCAATTATTTTAATACCAAGTCTAGTGTTTGAGTATAGTAGATGCAAGACAACATCTTTTAATATAATTTATATAATCCTGTAAACTAAACGAATGAAGAATAAGATTCTTGTCCCTACTCA
Source organism: Tanacetum coccineum (assembly GCA_026074375.1). NCBI lineage: Eukaryota > Viridiplantae > Streptophyta > Magnoliopsida > Asterales > Asteraceae > Tanacetum > Tanacetum coccineum. The sequence continues at coordinate 63,255 of BQNB010000918.1, read as the reverse complement.
AAAACTTATAATTAGATTCGATAATAAATCAACCTTAATTTAGAATAATGAATTGATATATTCTTTGAAATCCTTTCTTGACCCTCACGAACACATCATTTAAAAAAGAAAATTGGAGATAACTATTAAAATAGTGTGTTCATAATCCAGATTAGTTGTAAATTTACTTGTACGAAAAACTATTTGTTGTTATGTATAAATATACAAATATTTTAACATTAATGAGTATGGATTTTTTATTAACCATTTTAATACACACACAGGATCTTTTGTAAAGCCACTATATATATAAAAAATATATATTATGTTTGTAGTTACACCATGCAAGCACAAACATTCTCTTTTATCTAGTTATTGGTAGAGTTTAATACAATCTTTTCTTTTGTTTGACCAACCCAAGGTCAAACCAAGCAAGTTGTTGAAAATATTTAAACATGTTGTTGAAAATAGATTAAATCGTTGGAAATATTTAGGTGACTAGTTTTAATACATTTAATAATATATTTGACAAGTTATTGAACTCTTATTCCTAAGTATATTCCCATACCCGAAAAGATTTACAATATGTTAATGAACATGTTGTAAGTTTATGATCTGATGCCAATAATGCAATGCAAAATATTTTTTTGCAATCTTAGCAAGAAATCAGCAATAATTCTAAGTAATCATAATGTCGAAAAACTACTTACAGACAAACGAATATTAAGTGCTAACATGGTACATGTGCTTAGATATTCAATTAGCTTAATTACAAGTAGCAACGATCATTTAATAATTTTTACTAACTTAAGATATAAAGAAGTGCACATAATCACATAGCATACCACATAAACGTATTTGTCGTAGTTTTGTGTATTAGATACAACAATGTAATTACTTAGCTCGGTTTTGTTTTTGAAGACAAATTAGTTCTCCCCATATTTCAAAAATCAAGTTAATAATTCTTGAAAAGTAATTACACCATTTTTTTAAAGATATACCGACTAGAAATGTCCGACTCTCGAAGGAAAAGACAAAATACCAAATTTTACGTTAAAACTGAGACCTCAACGTTGGACGATAATAAGTATTGCCTTTCTGAATAAATTAAGTTTGAAATAAATACTTGGAATTATTTTTATATGAAAGGTAGACTCGAATCTCTCGAAATGGGGGTGGCACGACTTCTCACAGAACTTAACGGGTTGATTTTATATGATTTTTCAAAGTTTCTGAAAAACTGCCGAATCAGACAGGTGGTCCCCTTAAAATTAAGGGGGTCGCCCAGGAATTAAGGGGGCCGCCCAGGAATTAAGGGGGCCACCCACCTGATACTCAGAATTTCAATTTTCGTAAATAAAATATTTTCTGACTTTGCGGAAAGGTATACAACTTTCTGAATTTGATACCGAAGATATAACATTTATTTTTAAGCATCCTTTTTAATCTCGCGCTAGAATCATATTTATATAAGATCAAAACTAATTACAAGTTAATCAACAAAACACTTTTCATATTTAATCCCCCTTAATGGGTAATTTGATACATGAACCGTACTTAATTTTTAAAACCATTTGTTTAGAAAATTAGAGCGACGTGGCTCTGATACCAATTATGGAAATCGTAGAGGAGGGGGGGTGAATACGTTTCCATTAAAAATCTTAAAATGTTTCGTATCAAATTATCGATCAAGCGTGATACAATATGATGAGTGTTCATACAAGTTATATACACATATTAATACATCAATTTACAACAATACAAACCAACACATAATATTCACATTTATTTAAGACATAATTAAAACTATATAATCAACACATCACACAATTGTAAGTATAGATATAAAGTGATAATGCGAGTAAAATGTATAGAGATAAGTGAAAGGAATGCAAACCGGACACGAGATTTATATGGTATCGTCACGAAGCACCTCTTCGCTCCATTCCACTCCCGATTACCAACTCGAGGAGTTTACTTCACAAGTCCAACCAAGCCCCTTAAGGCGAAGAAAAACCGACACAACGTGCATACAAACCGATTTACGACACAGAAAACTAAATGTCCGAGTTCTGAATCTTACTAGAACCAATCTCTCACAACTAACACGATTTCACGACTTGTTCACGACTTCACAACTTCACGACTTCTTCCCAACTTCAAAACTTCACAACTTCTTCACAACTTCACAACTTCTTCACAACTTCACAATTTCACTTCACCACACTACTTATATCACAACTATCTAACACTACTTTGAAGATCGCCACGATCTAACCTACAATACAACCAATGGAATCACCATGATCAAGCAATTACACAAGTTTGGAATACATGGACTCGATCTATACATTGTGAATGTAAGACATGTCACGAATGCCCTAAGTAGCCTACATAACTTTGTATCTTAATGATAACGAGAGTTCTTCTCTTGCACTTCAATGGATGGATGATTGGATCACATTTTAAACAAACTTATAATAAGTTAAGTGATCAAAGGAAAGGGTTTGAAAGGAGGTTTTAGATCTGAGAAAACTTTGTGCAAAGAGGTGAGGAAAATGTTGGGGAATAGTCCAGTATTTATAGGACAAGCTGGAGGAGCGGGGTCTATGCCGGCCCCCTTAAATAGGGTGCCGACCCCCTTATAATTTAAGGGGGCCCGCCAAGAATTAAGGGGCCGCACCCTTTTTCAAGACTCTCACTCATTTTAATCCTATACAGGGGAGGTTTTACAGACTTTTTTCTAGCGTTTTATGGTGGAAAAATAGAATTCAAAATATTTATTTTGAATAAAATATTTTCTTTTATAAACACAAAAATGTTTTGTATATATTTTAAAAATGTTTGTCCATTTTATAAATGTAAGGTTTAAAAAATATCTTTAAATCATTCAACAAATAAATTTTGTTTGTTCATAACCTAAGTGATTACGTCGAGTGCGAACTTAAATTTATGTTGAAAGAAAACTTGAGACTCGAAAGATGTTGACGAATTGATGATTAGTGATTACATAACAGATAATCCACTTACGTTAATGTGTTATAAGTTGCATGTTTGTCATCACCAAAACATAAAGAGAATGTATAGATTAAATATCGCAATATTTCTACCAACAATCTCCCCCTTTTGATGATGACAAAATATGTAAACTATAACTCATAGTAAAATGTATAAGTTTCCTTGTTTACCACTCTTCTCCCTCTTTCGTCGAAACAAAAAGGTAACTCCAAGAACGAGACTTTATTACTAACACTTCAACACTTCAATCAACAGAGGCGAGTCTTGCATCACCGAAGTGAAGTCCTCCGATTCTACAATCCTTTTCTAACAATGACATTCCTGACATTGACTCAAGCGGATCTGAACAAATTTGTTTTGCAAACTCTTCACCTACATCAATGGTTAGTTCCGCGCTAACAAAAAATATAGGGATGAAATACCCTAAAAAAATGTGTAGAATGTCTAAAGCGGTTGCAAACGTAATGGCTGATCATCTGTGCAAAATGCCCCCCAGTGTGTATGCTCTCCCTTGATTGGGGCAAATCCAAGAAATCGGGTAACGAAAAAGTGCTAACAAAACAAGTAGTAGATAAAATACACATATATATAATGATGATGATAGATATATATGCAAAACACTTAGTGGGGAACAAATCATGTATGTTTTAGGTATATGCACTATAAAGTGTGGCACTAAAAACAACAACCAAAAAAAAATATGAATGCTTAAGACATGGAAATGTTTTAGGTATTGTCCACTGAGGACTTTACGAATTTAGTCCCTAGATTTTTTTATTTAATTTTTGTGGGGTTTTTGTGTGATGTTCTTCAGGAACCTCTTTCTTTCAGAGACCTCTTGGGTTTTTTATTGTGTGGGGTTTTTTGTGGTATTTTTATGTGGAGTTTTTCGTGTGATGCGTTTTTGTTTATCAAGGATTTTGTCTTTTAGTTTTTGTGGACTAGTTTTTTCATTTTGTGAAGACATGGATTATTAGGTTGTGTTTTGGCTTTTAGCAAATATTAATGTATTTCTCTCCCTCAAAAGTTGCGTTATAATAGTTAAGTACAAGTTCAATAGTGGGTTACGTTGTTATACACCCATAAGTGTAATAATTGCAATGAGTACAATTATTATGGAAAACAAATTGAATACAAGTTATCATAACAGTGGGTTACGTTGTTATACACTCATAAGTGTAATAATTGCAATGAGTACAATTATATGAAAATATATTATTGCTTGATTACAAGTTATCATAATGGTAAATAATTGCAACGAAAAACAATTAACATGGGAAAAACAATATTGCCCTAAAAGCTCATGACATCAATACTAAACATGGAAATCAACGAATGACATTGGTTGATGGACAAATGTCCCTCAGTGGAAGGTAACTTGCAAGGATAACCGAAATTTTAAGTCAAATATAGTGCGTTTGGCTACCCTATGAACGGGTATACCAATGGGAGTCGTCACCCCCAATAGATCTATCCACAATATTCGCGTTCACTCATAATGCATGTAATTAATGATTCATGATAAGAAATATGGCATCGAAGGTACTTAGGCCAATAACAATAATTTGGATAGCATAAGTGGAAAAACACGTTGTACAGTTTAAGCATGTATCCCCCTCGCGGGTTTATAAAGTATTCAAAAGATTTAAAAGTGAGGCTACGAACTCACCTTAACAGGGAAATCTGATTGATGGCAAAAGTATATGAAGTGAAATGCGTCCGTATGGTAGTACGATGTTATCTACCCGAACGGGGAAGTTCAGTAGATCAAGTGAAAGAAAACAGCTTCGTCACGCAACCTGGGGTAATATGTCAAGTCTTAGTGTGATGGTTTATGTTTCAAAACTTCATAAAGTTTAATGTATTACTTTGATTTATTAATTTATAGAAATATTGTATAACTGTTCGGGCTATCATAATCCAAAGGCCATGTAGTATCGTTTGAGGAGTCAGGGCACTTTAAATCGTAAACCCGGCAAACTCGTCAAAACAAATACTCAAATGAAACCCCTCACATGAAATTCCCTAGTAACGTGATACGATAAGATTTTAAGTTTCTTCAAAAGCTAGTCGATGATAAGTTACGTTAATTATATAACGTAATTGTTTTATAATGCGTCGATCGTTGATTAATAACGATAAATTGTCGGGTTTTAAACAGAAAAGGAGTTTTAATATAATATATATTTTTTATATTATATAAAATATTATATATATAATTTTAAGTACAAATAGGCAATATAAACCCTTGGTTTATAAACTTTTACAAGTTTATTCTAGACTATATATGGTATATATACATTTAAAGCTTTAAACTTTAGAACTTGGCAAGATAGTCCTATATTATTAACTCACACCCTTAATTTAATAAAATTTAGAAAGTACGATATATACCCCTATGCAATGAAAAATATTTGCAAATCAATCCAAAAAGCCATGTAAGCTTATTTTAAGGTTTCCAAAATATTTTCAGTTATATATTTATAGAGAAAGCAAAAATAAATTACTAAATGTAACAAAAGTTTAGAAAAAGGATTCGTTAGCTAGAAAATCAAAACGGGTCGTTTTTAGGGTTTTAAGCAAAAACGCATGGGTTTGTGGTTCAAGGGATCAAACAAGAGTTTATATATGATCTTAAGAATATTATGAACATTCTAAAACAGATTATGAGCTTATTGAACAAGATTTTGAGCTTACTTGAACTAAAATGGGTTGAAATGGTGTTTTTGGTTCGTACACTTAGAAATGACTTCAATGGCTTCTTTCTCTTGATTCTTGGATTCGATTATGATCTTAGGGATTTCTCTTGATCTTCTACTACTGCTAGATAATGGCTAGAACTTTATTTGAGTGTGTTTGATGAGTTTTGAGGTGTGATTTGAAAGAGTGTGTGTTTCGGCTATATATAGGGCTCATATGAGCTTGGTGCCCAAGTTTTAGTCATGAAAGGTGTCAAGATTATAGAGTTGTGACTATGGGCAGCTAGGAGGGTGAGTAAGGTAAGATTGGCAAGTGAAGCTATTTTGAGGCTGGCCTAGAATGTGACAAGTACTATAGAACTTGGAGACCAAGTTGGTGATGCAAGGGTGATGGTGGTGTGAGGGAGGTGGTTGCTAGACTGCTTGGGGTAGTAGTAGGTAGTCATAAGAGTGTTCTTGAGGTTTTTAGGGTGTGCTATCTAGGTGTTTCATTTAAGTGTGTGTTTAAGTTTGTGGTGAATTTTGAAGGCATGGGAGGTCTTAGCTTTATATAGTACTCAAAACTTGGTGGCCAAGGGTTATGCGTGGAGTAGGGTGCAAGGAGTATAGCTTAGAGGCCAAGGTTTGAGTTGTATAAAGAGTATGAAGTCTTGGTTTGCAAAGAATGACTAGGATGGAAAGACTTGGGGTGCAAGTTTGATGAGGTGATGGCCAAGGTGAACTAGAAAAGGTGTGAATGGGTTTAAGGGGTTCGGTTCTCAAAGGGTGACGAGGCAAGGGTTTACTTGGTGATCAAAGGAGTGACGTGAGAGAGACTTGGGGTACAAGGGTCTTAGCAAGTAGTGACGGGTGGTGCTTGGTGTGACTTGGGTTCGAAACTAGCTAGTTAAGGGTGTCGGGTTTAGGTTTATACTTTATGTTTTGGTTTTAGGGTTCAACAATTTTTAGGATTAAGTTTAGGACAATTTAGGTTTAAGGTTTAGGATGAGATCATGCATTGGAGGGTTGTATTTCGGGTCTAAAAGGTTTTTACGAAAGTTATAAAGAAAATGGAAAAAATGGATGTTTTGAATATTGTGTATCATTGACTTGTACTTCGGGCTTCAACGACTTGTACATTGAATTAGAAGGAAATGATATTCGAATTTTATGCATTGATCACTTGTACACATGTTTGAAGGTTTGTACATTGATTTTATATGTATACATTACATATAATTAGGGTTTTGATATAAACGTTAACATATAAAGTTTGTTTTGATATAACGTTGTAAATGGTACGTTAAATAGATAATGTATTTGGTAAAAATGATATTAGGACATTAAATTGACATATTAGGATGTTTACATGATATAAACATAGATATAGATGGCATTGGTAGAGGTTGCATGAGCTCGTTTACTTTGGTTATGTAAACTATGTTACCTAATGGAATAAAGCAAACATTTCCCTGTAAAAAGATGGTATATATAATAGATTGATATTATAGTGCATCTAATTTAATAGATGGATATTACAGTAATGAAAATTACGGGTTGTTATATTCCATTGGTGAAAATTTGGGGTTGTTACATCCTCCCACAGTTACAAAAATCTCGTCCCAAGATTTAGTTGAATGATAGAGTGTTAGTTGCATTAGATAATGAATGACTATCTCATAATCTGGAAGGAATCTAGAGGCAATGATAATGATGAAGAAATGGAATTTATTCATACAAACGGATCACAAATTTGAAAGAATATTGTTCGTACGTATGCCATATATTTAAGCCCACTCATTTATAATTTTTTACTTACAAACAGAGGCGTCCCAATCCTTGTAACTGAGAATTTATAAACTTATGGTTCGGTGGTTTATAATTTCCTTATTCAAATGAAGAAGCGTCCTAATTCATTGTAATAAGATGATTATAAATCATCCTACCTAAATATTGACACAGGATATGATTTTAAAATAATGTCATGTATTGTTCTAGAATCATAAGGAATAATGAGGATAATAATGAGACATCAATCGCGTTGATGTCTTAAAACAAGATGTTATAAGATGAGTATTTTTGTTGTCATTTTCCAATTAGCCAAGAATACGGTGAATTACACGTGGATGTACGTGTTTTCAAAAGTATGAGGCGAGTATTCCAACTCAGAGTTGAATATAAAAGAACCAATGAGATTGATGACTATGTCAAGTTTCGATATTATGAAGTTAAGAAGAAGTTGGGAAGACCATCGTCTTGAAGAAGTTTTTAAGGACCTTTAATTCCTGAGACCTGAGGGTTATGGGCCTATTTTGTTATAAGTCTAAGATTACTCTTAACCACTCTAAATTATTTGGTTTTTGGGGAAACTAGTCTATAAAATTTAAGGATTCATTAAAGGGATAGTCGGGTGGTGATGTGTTTGACCTAATTGGTGGTGTTGTTCTTAATGATGAAGACGGAGATAATGAGAAATGATATATATGATGTTGAAATGGTAAGGTATAATGGAATTACAATTTTATTTATGGACAACTTATCTTACATATCCCAAAATTTGACAGGTGTTGATACTTATGCTACGTGTCATTAAATCTTAAACAAAAGCGATAAGGATAAGGTTTCGATCTAGTAGTCTTGGAGTTCACGTAGTGTGTCCCATAAGATTCTTCATATATAATTGATGGCGATCTTGGATATCCTCAAGGGTCATTTCTAAATCAGAAATCCTAAAGTGAACAAAAGCAATCTTGTCTCTTTGTCCCAAATGCTTCTTTTGTAGTTTAACTATCTGTGTACGGGCTTCCTTAAGTTTGGTTTTTTACTTCATCAAAATCTCTTGGTATGATTATCCAACCATTAACAAGTCTTTCTTCTATTTTCTCAATATAGTGAAAAGAGAGTTTTTCTAAGTAGTTCAAAATACTTTCAATCTATTTCTCATGGTGTATTACACGCATCTTGATAGAACTTTTCCCTAATTCATATATCTGAGGTGAGGTAAGAGTATAAGTTGGGAAAGATGGCGGTACTAGGATACAGGCTTGCTTCCAAGATGAATTAGAAACGTAGTTGAGGAAGAAGATGGGGGATGGATTTGCTTCTTAGGTGGCAATAATTCTTTAGGAATAAAGAAATATCGAGGATCAAACATTAGTGATGATGGTAATACCGGAGATGGAGTCAAAATAGCTGGTGGAGTAATAGGATCTGGTGGTGGAATAGGTGATTCCTTAGCATAAAATGCTTGCATGTCCTTCAGATATGGATTATTATAGAAAGGTATAACAACCCGCAATTTTCATAAATATAAATATCCATCTATTAAGTTAGATGATGTACAATCTATCAGTTATATATGAACTTACCTTTTTCAATTGAAGTATAGTCAAGAATATTTGCAGATGAAAAGGTGCATTCCTCATTAACATCAATGTGTAGGATTAAGGTGGGAGAAGACATACTTTATAGCAACCCCTTAAAATATAAAAGTTATATAATAGTAAATAGTTTAGATAATCTATACATACTATTCCGACAATGTAATTGCACGGAGGACTTGATGGCTAGCAAAAGAAAGTAGTTATAGTAAGGTTTTTAACATGTTCTCTATAACCATGGCTACTGCTACCAATTCTATAACACCTATTTTTACATATACAGCGAAGCAAATCTGGGTATTACTTCAGGTACAATAGTCATAATCAATAGAAAACGCGAAATCAAAAAGAGACGTTTTTGAAATTAAGTTATCAATCAATTATTCATCAGAGAATTTTATATAAGAGAGGTCCTAAAATCTAAAACATAAGTTTGAATGATAACAGTTTTTGCCATCTTCAAGTCCATGCCGCTCCGTGCCATAAGTTGCTCAATTACCTGAGATAAACATGCTAAAAAGTCAACACAAAGGTTGAGTGAAATTCATAAGTTTAAGTTAAATAGTTTGAATGCAAATTCGATATTGGGTTACGTTGTTATACACCCGTTATTTGTAAAACAATATTATTACCATTAGCTCATGAATCTGAAGCCTTGGGATATATTTGATACGTTATAGCCCCAACGGGTGCCTTTGCCAAAACACCCGCAGTTATATTCTAATGATGTGCAATTAGTTACCGATATCACTAGGTACACCAACGGGGAGTCCAACCCAAATAGATCTATTCACAACATTCGCGCTCACTCCGTAGAGTAATTAACGGTTCATGATATTGGGGACTTAAAGGTAAAATAGTTACTTAGGCAAGAATAAAACAGGATATCATACATAACATAATTGCATTCATGGTTTATAGCATGTATCCCCCTCGCGGGTTTATAAAACATTAGAAAGATTGAAATGCGAGGCTATGAACTCACCTTAACAGTATAGGGAAATTTGATTGATAGAAAAGGTATATGAAATGAAAGTAACGGCTTCGTCACACGCAACCTGGGGTAATAGGTCAAGTCTTAGTTTGATAGTTATGTTTCAAAACTTTATAAAGTATAATGTATATCTTTGATTGAATTATTACGGAGTATTGTATCATCGTTCGTCATCATAAATTAGAGTCATTCAGTAAACTTTTGAGTAGGCTAAGGCACTTTAAATCCGTATACCCAACAACTCAGTCAAAACGTAATACCAAGATGAAACCCCTTAATATGAAGCTCCCTAGTATTGTGATACGATATAGATTCGGGACAGGATTTTTAAAAGCACATCGATTAGACATTTTTATAATAGATTATAACATAATCGGTTTTAAACGTTTTGCTTAATAACTTGAAATGATAAGCACGTCAAGCGTTAATTAAAGTTATGATCTTATAAGGTTTTGAACACATTTCTACACATATAAAAATGTTACATTTTAGACCTTTAAGAAGAAAAATAGCAAAATATACCCTTGGAGTTTTTTCACTTTTTACAAGTTTGGTCCTCTAGTTTAAAGATGTACAACGTCAAATCCTTGTATTTATGGAAAGTGACATAATAGACCCCTATAGTTATAACTTTGATAAAATGACATTTCAGTCCCTTTAGTTATAAGTTTCAGAAAGTTACGATATATACCCTTTTGCATGAAAAATGTATCGTTTTTAGTCCAAAATCCATAATAATGATATTTTTCAATATGAAAAGTAATTTACAGGTTATAGCTTATTAATATAAGCCTAAAAATATGAAGGTTTAACATAACAAAAGTTCAAAATAACGATTCGTTAAGCTAGAAATCAAAACGGGTTTGAATTCGGGTTTTAAATGAAAACGCGCGTGTTTTAAGCACAATTCAATTAAGACCTTAATAAAGTACTTATATTTTGTTAGATAATACTTATAGGATAGATTATAAACGATATTTAAAAGATTTCTATAGATATAAGCTAAAACAGAAATTAGGGTTACATTAGCCTCGGTTTGGATCAAAAAGGTAAAACACATGGGTTTTTGAGTTCAAAGCTTTTAACAATGGTTTAAGCATGATCATATGAACATTATAAGAGTATGGAAACAAAAATGGAGCTTATAGAACCTGAATTGAGCTTATGGATTCGAAAATGGGTCGAAATGGTGATTAGACACACGGTCACCTAGAAAACGACTTCGGGACTCGTTTTTCTTGCTTCTTGGATCTATATCAGCTTAAAGGACTTATTTTTGTGATCTTCTAATTTTCTGCTATGGAATCGTTAGAATTCGCATTTTAGGGTAAGAGGAGATTTTTGGTGGGATGAATTGAAATGAAAGATGTCATGGCCTAGTTTAGACTACTCGAACCCACTTAGGACAATGAAACACTTGTAGTAGGGCTGTCAAGGGCTATAGGAGAGTGTACTCAGTGAAGGCAATGGATGCGTAGGAAAAGCTATCAAAGCAAGGTGAAGGAGTTTAGGGTTTATGTGTTCAGCTAGAAATGGAGCGAGAAGGAGGTGATGTAGCTCCTTGGTGACCAAGTATCTCAATTGAGGTACTTGTAAGCAGCTAGGGGCTGAAGTAGGTGAGTCATGGAGGTGTGTGAGTGCTTGGTTGGTTTTCAAATGGGTCAATTTGGAGGGAAAATGGTTATCAGGTCCTTTAGGGCTCATAGGGTTTTTAAGGTTTTTCTTTAAGCTTGTGTTAGGGTTTAAGGTAGATTAAGGTTTTAGTGATAGGTTTAGGGATATATTTTATTGTTTATGATTATGCGTATGGCTTGGTTTTAATTTTTAGGCTTAATTTTTAGGTTTAAAGTCAAATTAGGTTTTAGGGATTTTGTTTTAGGTTTGTACGGTTTTTAAAATATGTATGACAGCCTAGGAGTAGAAAGTAATTATGGTTTACCCATGTTGTATATTGAATAAGTAACATGTTACAAAAGTGAGTGGTAAAAGAAACAGACTGAAACGATGGGTAAAACGTCTATTTGAATGATATGCTTAATTACTTGTACATGAGTCTTAAAAGGCTTGTAGTTTATTTGGAGTGAATTTGAATATTTCAAATGAGATTTTATCGTTACTAGAACACATGCTTTGAATCCTTTACAATGGTCTAATATGTATACATTACATATAGCTAGGTTTAAGGTAAACGTTTAATGTTTTTGAAAGGCTGTTTTGATATAACGTTATAAAAGGTACGTTAAAATGGAATAAAATACTATGTTAATAATGAAGTAAATCAAGTAGACTTGACATATTATAGATGATTATAGATATAGATGCAAAGTAGGATTGTGAACTTGTTTTACTTTGCTATGCAAAACAATGTTATAAATAGAAAGTAATAAAGCGAAAAATTATCTCCGTACAAAAGTGATCATAAAAAAATAGGTTTTGATTTTGTTTTGATGAACATATTGGTTTAATAGTATACCCGAATAGCAGGCTTGTTGGGCTTAATTCGTACTATACACATTTGGGCTCAGACCCAACACAGCAAAACATACGAGCTGCCACTAAGTCCAGAGACATGCTGGCTGCGGCCCGAATGTTTTAAGATGCACGCAGACAAAATACTTCCGCAACACATATGTGGAAGGCGATCTGTGTCCACAACCACGATTACAAGCGAATCCTTGCCCGACAAGGGTCCCACTCTGGCCACTAACCATCATAAGCGAAATACTAGGAAAACCTAGTATCGGGCTCACCTATAAAAGGGGGTCTGTAACACTTTAAAAAGGTACGACCTTCTAATTACACATTTACACACACTAATTCTAACATTCTATGACAACATGGTTACTTACTCTTACGCCGGAGCTTAATCGTGGGGTTCGTCCCCATGGTAAGGCTAACGGTTTTCCCTTATTTGTGCAGGAGATCGTCTTATCACTTGATTTAGTACAAGATCCAACCCATTAAAGACTTATTGGCCCAGTCCAGTAAGCAACCTCCAAATCCATCACTTGCCTATCACACTTTTTGTACTAACAAGTTGGCGCCATCCATGGGAACCGAGTGGCAGAGCCTGGTTTCCTAAAATACTCCACCATGAGCACTAACGACAAACACCCTTAGCATACAAACGTCCAGCGGTGAGACTACGCTAGGGAAAGAGCAAGTTCCGTAAGACCCATGCAGGCCTATTTCCAATAAAGCCCTATAAGAATACTATGACAAGAACTATCACCAGATTCTACCAATAATAGCCGAAAAGGTGCACCAAGAGAAGGTGCAACAGGAAAAGCTTAAGGCACTAAAAGCTTGTCTTAACTTTGAAGAGACCTCACGACATTCCGAGTCGAGAACACTGAACAGAAGAAGGGACCTCAAGGAAAGGCTTGGACCTAGGCACGCTCGCAGCATGTCCGGAAGTCCTGAATCAAGGTGCGGTCGTTCTAGGTCACCAATGATAAGGGTCGGAAGGAAAAACGTGTTTAAAGAATGGAGAAGGGTGTATCCGCAAGCTAGGAGAATAGGAAAAGAGTGTTCGCATCACTCAAAGAGTTCAAGGCACCAGTCAAACCACATATATACATGAAAGCTGCTACCAGAGTATCGCCCGGCTCCAGAGAAACAAAGTTTGACCTCTAGAAACATCATAACAATAAGAGCATCCTCGCGAAGAACGAAGCACTAACCTGAAAGTGAAGGTGCGCATGAGGACATTGGTAAGTCAAAACCAAGAAGCAAAAGTCACGCGGTGAGGCGATGACATGTCCCAACCATGGTATGTGAAGAAACATATCCTTTCACCACTCGGAATCCCTTTACTTTTGTACTTAGTCGCAAAAACCGAATGCCTATCATACAAAACATACGACTGAAGTGAAGATCAGAGATCAATTTCAAAAATCTTCCAGGTGGCCGCTAAGACGAGAAACACTGGGCAATCCAAACGTGTTGCCATATGTTCAAATCTCCACGCTCACTGGAAAATGGCCTAAGTATGGTTGTTGCGATACCATCACATGAGTCCATAGATAGTTATGAAGATGTAAGAAAAGCATTCCCTAGATACTACCTCCAGCAGAAAAAAAACATCAAAGAACCGGTTGAAATGCCAAACATCAAGCAGAGGAGATGGGAGTCCATGGAAGAATTTCAGTGCGAGGTACAAGCTCGAATGCAGGGATGTGAAGGGAGCTCCGAAATGCATGAAAATCTTTGGATTTATGCAAAGAAATACCAATCCCGAGCTGATCAAACGACTGTACGAAAAATCCTAATTCATAGAGGAAATTGATGATGGTTAACGACAGCAATCCTCAGTAGGAGAGGTGCGGCCTCTAATCGTGAACGAAAAAAGTTGACTTGAAGATTTCTTACAAAATATATATATAAATATGTTATATATATATATATATATATATATATATATATATATATATATATATATATATATATATATATATATAAAATAAGTTGTCCCAAAATATCAATGAAAGTATGAAAAAGGTATATCCAAGTAGGGATTTTAAAAGAGGAAAATAACCTTTTTACCCAAAGATAAAATCCTAAATACCCTTCTCGGAGTTCGTATCCCGCCGGGTACGAATTTGAAAATAAGGAAACGATTGTGGAGAACAATGCTGAATATCAAAAAATGGATTTGGTATCTTTTCTACTAATAAAATGCAAAACAAGTAAAGGCAGTGCTAAAAAGCGAAAGCAAATAAGGCTAAAACACAAAAACGGTAACGGATTTCAAATCTCATTCCTGTAAAATACCTAAAAAACTACAAGTTTAACCCTACGAAAGCAAATTTAATTTTTAACAATCCTAAATGATAAAAGAAAATTTTAAAAGAAAGAATTATACTTTTTTTGACTTTTATTTTATTTAATATGAATTTAAAACAGTTTTAATAAGAAAAATGCATTAAAAGTATTAAACTAAATTATAAAAATCTGAAAAAAAATCACAAAAAGTACTTTAAGCTAAGTAGAATCTAAGAAAATTAAGAAACTGAAAAAAATGCTAAACGAATAAGCAGTTAAAAAGAAAAATAAGCCGGATAAGCAAAATGGACTAAAAGGGATTAAATATTAAATGGTATACACTTACAAATTGAGAGTGTGTGTTGAGGTGCTTGTGTTATAAAGGAAGGTCACAGGTTCGACCCATGTGCGCCATCTCGTTTTTGAAATAAAATATTTTTTTAAATTTCATTTAAAAAGCTAAATAATATAGCGAGCTAAAATAACCAACTTTAAAAAAACAACTTTTTACAAAACTCAAAAATAAGCTAGAAATAAGCTAAAACCAAAAGTGACAGATTTGCTTTTTTAACACTAAGCCTAAACTGTTGGGCTTTTTAAAGACCTAATAAGCAAAGGACAACTAAATAAGCTAGAGCATGCTTATTCCTAAACTTAATAAGCACAAAGATATGGAAATAAGCACACTAAATAAGCTGAAAGGACATTAAAAGGAAAAAACCATTTAAGACAGTTAACTCTAAAAGACATTAAAGGACATATGACCTTATATTAAGCTAAGATTTAAGGCATATGAGCTAAAGAAAACAAGTTGAAAAATATAACATAGATATAAGGTACTATAGACTAATGACAACATATAAAGCACAATCAACAAAAGGTAAAAAAATAAAGCTAGATTAGTGAGGCAATGTAAAATGACATAAACTAACGTTGTGTTTTTTTTGGCTATTTAGAGTAAAATGGTTTTATGGAGCAGCTTAACTATGAGACTCATAAGTCCCTATATAAAAGCTGAAGCTTAAAATAAATGAAGATCTTAGAATAATAAACAGATGTACAGACTAAATTCAGCAACTACGAACCCATAAATAAGTCGAGAAATCTATAAAGATGATTGCACACATGAAATTTGAAATTGGGACTTTTTTTTGACTAAATGAATATTGCAGCTAAGTTTTTAGGACTCATAAAATGATTATGACACTCTGAAAGTTTAAACTGATTTCAAATAAAGACTACCCTTTATTCAATTAAAATCAAGCTAAGCTAGAACTAAACCTCCAATGATCTGCAATCATCCAACTATTTTGAGCAATACACCAACTAGCAACACCTAACTGATCTTTAACTAAATTACTCTAAGAGGCAAGGTTATAAACTAAAGGCTTACAATCAGATGCATATTACTGCATATGGAACTCACATTAATCACTACAACCATGCCTAAAGAAGGACTTTAAGAAAATATCAAATAAGCAGTTTATTAAACTAGCAGACTAGGAATTCAAATAAAACAACCACCAAAACTAACAATGCTTATTCAAAACTCATAAAAACTATTACCTAGACTTAATTAATTAGAGCTGGTGCAAACTAAATTGAAAACCAAAACTAGCTTGAACACTATTTTGACCCATTTTACAACCTGACCCAATAAACTCCTTTAAAACTAAAATCCATTTTAGCTTAAAAAGATTATAAAAAGACTGAAGTGATGAAAAAAGATTAAGTAATATTCAAATTAAGGCTAAATAAGTAGATTTAAACAACTAATAAGACTCTTTAATAAGTTGAACTAAATAAGATGATATAACCTATTTTTTTGACAGATTTTATATAACTCAACTGAAAACTAAAATAAAGCTAAAAACTCATTATTTAAGACATATTAAGCTACTAAAACACAAATAAGGCCACAAAAATAAGCAGCTAAGTCAATAATAAAAGCTAGTGCAGAAAATACGCTAAAGAATGTAAAATGCGCTAGAAGATAAAAAATTGAATTGTACCTTTATCCCTTGCACGAAAATTTCTTTTTCCAAGCTTAAATCAACGACCAGTCTCAGCTTATATAATAAGCTGTAAATACCCATAATCCCATCTTTTTCTGGCTTATCATCCAAAAGCTTAACCAAAGTTTTGAGTGATTTGAGACTATAAAACTTCAGTTAACTATTGAACAAGCTTAACGCTGAAGTATTAGTGTGTTTAAGGAGCTTTTAAGAGCTTATCAAGATAGACTTGAAAACAGTTTTAACAATAAAAAGCCTAAAAGTAAAACAGATTAACATAAAACATTAAAACTGAAATTCATTAAAACTTTTAAAAGATTACAATGCTTGAAAGGAAAAGTACATGTTAAAGTAAAATAAGCAGTAAAAATAAGTAAAACCAGGCTACACTACTCCTAAGCTACTACTACACTAAGATCTTTTAACAGTCAACAATTTTTTCGATTTTATCCGAATGTAAAAGCTTGAGTCCTATTGAATGTTTTTTCTTGTGTGATGAGGAAAGAGATTTACTCTATCACTCATGAATCCAAGCCAATCTAATTTTGTTGTACACCAAGCCTTATCATCAAAGCCCTTGATTTTCATTGTCCAACCGCTTCCATAATAGATAGCCAACTGAAAAAAAATTCTAAGCTTCAGGGTGGGATTTTAAAGGTTTTTTCTGTTGGCAAGGCCCCCCAAAACCCACGTGAAGGTGAGCCCGAATTAGTGAAAGTGATGGTATTTGGCGGGAATGAGTGTTTTTGTTTATAAAGGGTTAACAGGGTTAAGGGTGTTGTGTAGAGGGAGTAATGGTGTTAGTCCATATGGACTAACCATGTTAGTCCTTAAGGACCAATTGTGTAAAACCATAAGGACTTATGGTGTAATAGAAATGGGGTAAAAGGACTTGTGGTGTAAAGTTTTTAATTGGATTAGGGTTAACGTTGTATAATGGGAACATCCAAGATAATGTCTTGTGTCCATAAAAATTTAGTTTTTTGGTCCGGTTATGTTGCGGGTGGACTTTAGGGATTTTTAAATACTATAAGATTTATAGTATTAGGCTTAATAGGCTGACTCGGCCCATTAACTTGGGTGCGGGTTGGCCCATTTAAGATTTCTTCGGATTCGGCTTCGGCTTTGATTTGTTGACTTTTTGGGGTTGACTTTGACTTTAACTTTTGCACGCTCTTTCCAATCTCGTGCTCGGTTTTGTCGGTTTTGGCTTCGTTTTTGTCCTTTTTCTGAATATCCGATACCTGCACAGTAAATAACACAAAACAAACATATATTTGGCATTTTATGTCCGTTTTTAGTCATTTGGGGTCGTTTTATTAGGTAAAAAGTATGTGTAATTAAGCACATATCAAAATCCCCCATACTAAGCTATTGCCGTGTCCTCACGCAATGCCATAAGTAAACACTTAAGAAAACCAAGAATCTTAATCCCCCTCGACTAATTAAATCGAAAAGTAGCAAAGTGTTCATTAAGGGGAATTAAAGAATCAATAGCTTTGAAAAGCCCCGTTTTGACCATTTTTATAAATCTACACTTATTACCATACATATTTTACGTCATTTTCATTTTCCATTTTTCATCTACTTTTCTATTAAGCAACTAACTAGAATGTTTGACTTTCGTTATTTTTATAACTATAAGTTCAAGAATAGATATGCATTATTTTTTTCAGATCCGTAAAATGCCCAAAAGGATAAATTCATCGTCCCTGATTTTTCACTTATCCCAAACCAAGCTTAAAAAACGAAAATCACCGTTAAATATAAAGTTCATATGCAAACCCTACTCCATACTTATACCTTTAAACTCTTTCGCTCCTGACGAATTATTATATCTTAGGTGAATGTTTTTATTCTATTTCAACCTAGATAAACGTTATGCAAAGTTTCTATGCAAGTCACGTTCCACCTAAAAGTAATTGAGTATTGAAGGCAGATCATCCCAAGAACGACTTTCGTCTTGGCACATCCCAACCTTGACGGCCTTAAGTGACATAGGCTTTTGACACCTCATCGAGACAATATCTGACATCTATGGACCTTCGTTTCAACACCTTTGGATTTCCCGTATATACATAAAATCACAACTTAAAACGAAATAGTCTTAGTTCAAAAGTATATTTAAATTTAATAAAAAGAGATTTTCCCTATATTTATTAATTCACGTTTACTACACTTAATATAATTACACATCCTTTAAACTAAGGAAATCCTCAACCTTTTAGAAAGCTGCAACATCGATTGTGAGCCGGCAAGATGCAGCAAACTTTTATCAGTATCGGATAATTACTATGTGCCTTATTTAGAAGACTGCAACATCGGTTGTGAGCCGGCAGGATGTTGTAAACTTTTATCAGCCCATAGTTTATTACTCCCTCTGTCCCATATTAAATGTACACTTAAAGTTTTCAAAGTCTTTCCTTTTCAACTTTGACCTAAAATATTTTCGTTTGTTGATAATGAAAAATTTTCTTGATATGCAAGATATATGAATGGATTGTGTTTTAAATGTATTTTTTATTGGTATAAGTTTCATCAAGTATTACATAACACAAACAAATATATTTAAGATCAAAGTTGATAAAAAAATACTTCAAAAGTCAAAAGTGGACATTTAATATGGGACGGATGGAGTATTATTATTACCTCATTTCTCATCATTTTTTTTTACACTTTATATTACCATAATATAGAGAAAATTTCTTTTTAGAAAATTTAAGTATAAATTTGAACTAAAATTATTGATATCGACCATACTTCAAAAATTGTTGATTTAAGTTTAATTTTCGAAGAGAGCACGTATTATTAGTCCGGTTAGAAGCTTATGGGAGAGAAAAGCCACAAACTACACGTATTATTAGTCCGGTTTAGGAGCTTATGGGAGAAAAAGCCACAAACTACATTTATGAGCTCTTAAGATTTCCAACTAATCCTTGTTTAGCATCTAACTCATAATTAACTCTATCATTTTTTGTTCTTCGCAAAGATCCGCGAATGCTTAGTCTAAAAGTTAAGGAACAAGCTAGAGCTCAACACGCTCGATCGAGTCAAAATTTATTCTTATTCTACCCAGCAGAAAAGTCAAAATTGTGACAAAACACTTATTTTATTTTTGAATTTTTTTAAAATTTTTCATTTTTTTGGTATTTTGGTGGTAAAAACGGGATTACGCGAAAACAACGACTGCAGGCAAAATCAAATCGATAGATCCCCCCATACTAGAACTGAACATTGTCCTCAATGTTTTAAGAAGGGTCTCTATGTAAATCTAAGGCCGTTTATTAAGTATGCCAAAAGAAAAACGTTAGTCGATAAGATTTGGATATTGGATTCCCAAAATGAAGCTGAGGATTTGAAGCTCGAGTGAACGAAGGACAAAACCGCGAGCACGAGAGGCTTTAAAAATCCGGGCAATCCTGGACATACATCACAAAACACAAAACACAGAAAATGGAAGAGGCGAGCCTCTCTCACAACACACTTATTCGTTACTACTATTATAAATATATTAGGATAAGCATGGGTTGCCACCCACGAAGCACTTATTTTTGTTAACTGAGTCTTGAGCCTGACTCGAACCCCCATACTTGAGCTGGTCAAGGAGGATAGAAATGGAGAAACAAAACATCCAAGATAGGAATGTCCCCTCCAGAAATCATCATCGGGTTTTAGAAATGAGCTGGAAAGCTTTAAAGCCCCGATGAGATAAGAGATGAGGAGATTTGTCCTCATTAGAAGCAAGAATACCAGGATTGAAAATGTTGTCCTCATTTTCGAATGAAAATAGGAGTAAAGTGTCAAACACTGGAGAAAGAGGATCACGGATGAATGAGATAGAAAATTCATTCGGTGATAGAAATCTCTTGGATTGGACTTCAATGAATATCCATGGATCGAAAATCTTGTTTCTAGTTACGGAAGGAAAAGAAACTACAAGGTCGGATCCGAGGGAATCACTAGAAAGAGTGAAATCCGAATCCAGCTGAAGGGTGGGATGGGTGGGTAAAACATTAGGCACATGAACTCTTGGTTCCCGTGTTGGATTATCAAAAATATCCTCCACTACATCCATAGTGAAATTTCCTGAATCGGGCTCACTATCACAAAAGAATGCTTCATAATCTGGAAGAGATAAATCCAAATAAGAAGTGGGACTGCCACTACTAATCTCTTCCAGATTAAAGCAAAAAAATTTAGATTCGGGTAAAGATTTATCAATGGTGTTAGTCTCCTCCAAGAAAAAATTAAGATATGTAGAGGAAGACTTGGTCACAAAATCGGAAGATGGAGTGGGATTATCTTTTAATGCTTTGATCTTAGCAATAAGAAGATTGACATTCAACCATTTTTCATGAAGAATATCGTCTTTGATTGTTAGAAGAATATCAGTATCAATCCCTCCAACTTCTAGGATAAAACAATTCCACACCTCTTAAGCTGAGTGCTCAGAATCTGAGGTGATTGCCTCGACAAATCGGATGTCGTCAATAGGAGAAAGATCGTCCATCAATCGAAGTAGAATCATCGTTAGAATCAAAGAAACCCTCAAATTGTTCTTTTGAAATGTCAAGAGGCGGATAATTATCATGAAAAGGCACATCACACATATTGTCGAGAATACCCTCGGACTCACTTGCGATTTGGACAAGGTTCTCGACACTAGACTTTATTAATTTCTTACGATTCAGTGCCAGAATAGTGTCAAGATGCTCATCCTCCATTATGAGAGGGTCTGTAATCGGTAAGTCGGGTGTGATTGCAACAGTATAATCCTCGTCATCATCATCATCATCATCACAATAGATGGTAGGACAATTCCAACTTAGAGTATTTATGTACTCTGCTAACTCCTCGTAAATATTTTGCACATCATCATGAAGTTTACGAAATAACTCTAGAATACCCTCCGGTTGATATTGCTTGTCTTCAAAAGCATGTTCAATTTCAGAAATTGTCTCCTATGCTAGTGATACAACCTTTGCTGTTTCATATAAAAATAAAATCATTTAAACTTTCCTAAGAAAGTTTGCACAAAGTTAATTAGGTTTCTGTTATCTTGAAAAAATTCTAAACTTGTTTCTAGAGGAGGTTGATGAACGACGGAATACCGCATGGATTGAGTATTAATGTTATCCGTCCATTCCTCTGCTAGCAATTCTGCACAAGTTTTTTCTCGAATTGGTTGATGAACGATGGGACACTGTGGGGGTTGAAATTGGTCAAAAACCGAAATAATTAGAATCATAACACGTATTAGGTTTGTAATAATTCATCGGTTGACATTGAAAAGTCTCGTGAGGACCCCCACAACCTTCACAACAAGGATATTGTTGTGGAAAACTCGGTGAATCTCCTACAATCGTAGTTTGTGGAAAATAATCAAGTTGGGTTTCACTTATTGAGAATCAGGAGGATTATCGAAGAATCATAGACAAACGTGAACAGTACTAACTAGATGTTCTGTCTTGGTACTAAGTTAGGAAACGTTAATTACCTGAAGAGAGGGGTGTATAACAAGTACCCAATGTAGTACCGAATAGTTTGACACGCCTCTCGCAATAGGGGTATATTGAGATCGTCTAGTATAACCTCACTGAAGATTGTTATGGCTCAACCACTCTTTTATGATGTTGATTGCTTTGTTGAGCATGTGGTGTATCTTAAGATAAGTTGGTGAGACGAAATCATGGTATGTCAGCAGAGTAGTATGGCGATGGCTTGAAGATGGCATAACTGTTATCATTCAATCTCTGTTATGTTTTGAAGACATAATTTGCGGACCTTTCAGTTTGTAAAAACTCGAGATTAAATGAATGATAAACTAATTTTTAAAAAACGGCTCTTTTGATTCGTTTTCTATGATTTTATTTTGGGAAACTATGTACACTTGAAGTATATCTCCCCAGATTAGCATTCCGATGCATATCTTGTAGAATGACTGGTGAGTGATACATATAGATAGTCTAGCAGCTTCGTATTATGTAGAAGAAGGCGTTGAAGATCTCTTATCAATGTCATTTAAGTTATCTTACTTATCCACTACCTGTTCCGCATGAAGACAAACGATCTATCAAGGCTCGTGCGCAGCCTTATGAACGGTGTGTCTCATATCCCGAATAGCAGACTGGTATACAGACAATACTAGTAACGAAACATGTAGTAGATGATATTAAGAATACGAAGAAGTAATTATGTATTTACCGCTGGGTTGTCAATACTTCCTATACTCCTACCATCCTATCTTCAATAGTGGAGGATGCCTTTTCCTATCAAACTCCTATGAACTATTTCTAGGCTTCTCCGGACTTTATCCCACGTTCACTGTAGAAAAACTACTCAGATCTCTTCCAACTTATTTAGGTTAATAGTCCCCTAGCTTACCAGAATCAGTTTAGTCATTAATGTCAGAATGATCCCTTACTGAGAATGTTTTGATGAGCCTTAATATCACTGAAAATATACCTATCACCGCCTCCAACTATCAAACCTCATACTGTAATACCTACCCTCAAGAATTCTTTCTTCTAAAGAATTGTTTTGTGCCTAAGAAAGAGGCCGATTATATAACTTTTCTTTTTCTTACACTCTCCCTATACTCTAGTCTTTGAGAATAGGCGAAAGCGGGTGTGGGATGAGGGGGGGGTGGTGGAAGTAAGAGGTTAAGGATCTCTCGTGGTGTATGCAAGGTCGTTCTAGAAGCGTCTCCGAGAACAAATCGGACGAAATTCTTAAGTCTTTAGGAGAACGGTCTGTTCTAAGATACTGATGTCCATCAAATGCTGTGTACTAAGAAATATAGAGATTTTGTGTTTTGGGTGTGTGTTTATATGCTTTTGTAAACACATATAATAGATACTCATATAGATAGACTGTTCAACCTTAGTATGACGCTATCGTGCTTTAGACGATATAGTAAACATAAAGATCAGACAATATATTGTAGATCAGCTATAGTCAGTCTATCACTAAAGGAGAGAGTAATGCACTACCAATAAGGACATATGTGATGGACATTATGGAAGCTGTAAGCTCTAACTCAGCACAAGTGCCACAAATATACCAAACTTCAGAGGAAAATTGGGAAGCACCATAGATTTTATTTAGCCGTTTAAGAATTACTAAACTAGGAGATTTATCTTACGACCTATGCAGGGTTCGTCACCAAGTAGATGTGGAAAAATCTCCAAGAAGACTCATCAATGATATCGCGTCAAGATCAGAACCGAGCTATGTAGGAACATACTTCACGCTCATACCTAGACGTGGAGTCGTAGAAGATCTAGCCTATAGAACTAAACGCTTCTTCTATCATACTGCCTCATTAAGTAGCTCGTTATTGTTGGTTATAAGTGACTGAAATATAACTCCACTGTAGCGCATATATCTTATGATTATTGTATTACTCGCTAAGATAGGACATGAGCGCTGAGATTAAATCATGAATATCATAAATGACTTATGACAGTCTCAAAATGACATCTACCTTAAGTTGTTGCTCATCTGAATATTATATAAATACTTATTTCTACAATCTCTCCACATCATTCATTCAACCCCTTCCCTACCCCTCTCCTCACACAAACATCTCCATACACACACATACTCAACACCTAACACTCTTAACACCCTACACACAATCAAACAACACAAACAACAAAACATAAAACACACCCACACTCAACCCACACCAAAAAAAACACAAAATAATAAGCATTCCTTTTTATAAGCAATTCACCAAACATAAAGCCTATAAACCCTAACTCTTTTGACCGACTTGAGCCTTATCAACTTACAATTGTGCCCCCCCCGCCCTCACAGTTTTACTCGTCTACACATAGACACGCGCCTAATGAATGTGTGACTTGTCAACTCGTATGAGAGATCTATGCTAGCCGTGACGGATTAGGTACTCAGCATTAAAAGGGGATAGACATGTTCCAAATCTCATGAAGAGACTAGTAGCCTGATAGAAGTACGTGCATGCACTAGTCGACATCTCTCGAGTGCAGACTGAATGAATTGCGAACAATAGCTAATACATAGATAATACCGATACAGAACAATCTGGTACCTACTTGAACTTCCTGTAGAGAAAAACAGGAAACTATAAATGAGTTAGTAAGTGTACAAGCTTTTCTACTTAATGGTACAGGAAGAAGCAGTTGACTGTATCCGTTGTTTGCACAACGAATCAGTATTCTTCTCCGTAGCAGATGTCTCTAGTGCTAAAGAAAACAAGTAACATTCGCCTACTTAGTACACTGATGATGATGTCCTTGTCCTGGTGGACTGCATTTATGCCCTTCGAACACATTTGGGAGCTAGAGCAATGCAATCAAAATCACCTGGAGCTGAGAGTTGAAAAAGGTCTCTGATAGAATCCAAGTATTGTCCGAGACTGACAAGTCTCAGTTAAAATGGAAGAAGAAAACTTTACAACCTGACTGTAAAGGGAATGATACTTAACCGAAAGATTCCAATGTATTAACGAGTCCTATGCTCTTCTTCGAACATGGTAGCGAAATTAACACCGAGAAAACTCTTGGAGCTTTCATCGGGGGACTACCTCGAAGCATTGAGGAATGTTATAGCCTCATAAACCAACAAACTCCAGAGGAGCCATTAACTTAGCCCAAAGGTAATGGATCAAGTAACAAAAGCATATCTAGTGCCATAGTTTAAAATGACTATCAAATGAAGTTGACGAATAGAAAAGAACTTTCAAAACAACAACAACAATTCCTCACACTAACAACCTACCATAACACCACGACCTAACAACGCTACAATAATACCAATCCCACACCATAAACGAAGGCAGACAAGAGCTGTATAGAGCTGTATTTGCTAGAGACTCCATATGAATAACAATAGGTATAACCGGAGATCCTCCCTTCTATGTAAGAAGACGTAGCAATCTCCATACACCGAACTTTGTACTGGATAAGTGTAATACTTTTATTTTCTTGTCGATATAGTTAAGAAGGCTGGTATATTGGACCAGAACTGCCGAAACAAAAAACCAGCCACTAGAAGTAATCAACTACCAGTGACAGTTGTTTGTCATGCCAGTGGAGAAAAAGAGCATTATACAAATCAGTTCCGAAAGACCAACATCAATGCCCAAGGAAGAGCCTACCTACTAAAGGACTAGAAATGCTCCATCAAGACCCAGAACGTAGTTAACGCGTAGGTATGTTTTCTTCTTAAATCAAACTTTTTAGCTAGAGTTGTTTGATTCATGGAAGCCGATAGAAGCTTCATATACATATCTCTTGCCTCTATGCTAAATATTCCATCTATTACAATAGATACCTTTTATAATATCGAAATGGCTGACAGAAACTTAGTAAGCACATACAGTACGGTATCAAAAGGCTGCTTTAAATTTGGTTTAAATCACCTTTGACTCGATCTCATGCCGATAATTCGTAGTTTAGACGTTTGTCATCGATATGCAGTGGTTGTCCAGAGAGTATCATGCCAAAATCCTTTGTGATGACAGAAGAGTCATTCACATTCCTATTTTAAAGGTGGGAAATACTTGATCCATTCGAAGTGTATCGAAATGTAAAACTCGATTACAATTCCATATCCTGTATAAAAACCGACAAGATAAATCTCATATCCTGTATAAAAACCGAAAAGTATATATCCCGAGGTTGTCAAGTTTTTATGATCCAAGTTGTGGAGAAGAAAGCAGACGAGAAAAGACTCGAAGACATTCCCGTGGTCAAAGAATTCCCAGATGTCTTTCCTGAAGATCTACCTGGTATCCCTCCCGTTCGCCAAGTAGAATTCCAAATCGACTTAATCCCCGGAGCAGCACCTATAGCTCGAACACCTTATAGATTAGCTCCTTCAGAAATGCAGGAGTTGTCTAATCAACTTCAAGAACTAACCGACCGAGGTTTCATTCGACCAAGTACATCGCCTTGGGGAGCTCCTGTCTTATTTGTTAAAAAGAAAGACGGATCTTTCAGAATGTGTATCGATTACCGAGAGTTGAATAAACTTACTATAAAGAATCATTACCCATTGCCCAGGATCGATGACTTATTCGATCAACTTCAAGGTTCAAGCGTTTACTCAAAAATCGACTTAAGATCAGGTTATCATCAACTGAGAGTAAGGGAAGAAGATATTCCTAAGACTGCTTTCAGAACGAGATACGGACACTATGAATTTCAAGTCATGCCATTTGGTTTAACAAATGCACCTGCTGTATTCATGGATCTCATGAATCGTGTTTGTAAACCTTATCTGGATAAGTTTGTAATTGTGTTCATCGATGATATTCTTATCTATTCTCGCAACGAAGAAGAACATGCAAGTCATCTCAGAATAATCTTGGAATTACTCCGAAAAGAGAAATTGTATGCCAAGTTCTCTAAATGTGATTTCTGGATACATATCGTGCAATTTCTTGGTCATCTCATCGATAATCAAGGACTTCATGTTGACCCTGCCAAGATTGAAGCTGTTAAGAATTGGACATCTCCCACTACACCCACAGAAGTACGTCAATTCTTAGGACTCGCCGGCTATTATCGAAGATTTATCGAAGGTTTTTCAAAGATTGCAAAGCCTTTGACTAAATTAACCCAGAAAAACAAGAGTTATATCTGGGGCGAAGAACAAGAATCAGCTTTTCAACTTCTTAAACAAAAACTCTATGAAGCACCAATCTTAGCATTACCTGAAGAAAACGATAATTTTGTCGTTTACTGTGATGCATCTCTTTAAGGGTTAGGAGCTGTACTAATGCAACGAGAAAAAGTCATTGCTTATGCATCTCGACAACTCAAACCTCATGATGAAAAACTATACCACTCATGATCTTGAATTAGGAGCAGTAATATTCGCTCTTAAAATCTAGAGACACTATCTATACGGTACAAAGGGTACAGTTTTCACTGATCACAAAAACCTTCAACATATTCTTTGTCAAAAAGAATTGAATATGAGGCAACGCCGATGGTTAGAACTACTCGTAGATTATGATTGTGAAATTTGTTATCATCCCGGAAAGGCAAATGTTGTAGCAGATGCCTTAAGTTGAAAGAAACAAATCAAACCCTTCTAAGTCAGAGCATTAATCTTAACCGTTCATCCAAAATTACCATCTCAAATTCTCGAAGCCCAAAATGAAGCCCTCAAAGAAGAAAATGTCAAAAATGAGAACCTACGAGGAATGGACAAATCATTTGAAATTCGTCCGGATGGAACTCGTTGTATCAAAAACCGAAGTTGGTTACTACTTTTTGGCAGTTTAAGAGACTTAATCATGCACGACTCTCATAAATCCAAAAATTCTATTCACCCGGGTTCTGATAAAATGTACCATGATATAAAGTAACTCTATTGGTGGCCTAACATGAAGGCAATCATCACATAATATGTTAGCAAGTGTTTGACATGTTTTAGAGTTAAAGAGCAGAATGTCAAAAGCATCTGGCTTATTGGTACAAACAGAATTCCTATGCGGAAATGGAAAGAAAACAATGATTTCGTTACAAAGCTACCCACACTCAACGACATAGATGCCATCTGGGTCATTGTCGATCATCTTACCAAATCAGCACATTTCATTCCCATTCGAGCGACTGATAGTATGGAAAACACTTACAGGTTATACATCAAAGAAATAGTTCCTCTCGACATGCATACAATCTCTATCATCTCGGATCGTGACAGTCATTTCACATCAGATTCTGGCAATCACTACAAATGCTTTGTTACTCACTAAGACATAAGTACAGCATATCACCCTGTACGATGGCAAAGTGAAATAGCCAATCCAAAACTCCGAAAGACTGGCTAAGAGCTTGTGTCATAGATTCGGATAGGATCGGGATAAACATTTACCATATGAAGAATTTTCATACACACCAGTTCGTCATGCCAGTATCAAGGCAGGCACCGGTTCAGAAGCACTATATGACAAAAGTGTAGATCACCTTTTTGCTGCCGAAGACTTGGAGATTACTCAACTTCGGGACCAGAAATAATTCAAGAAACCACTGAAAAAGATACTACATATTGTCAACGCTTACAAGCAGGCCAGAGATCGACAAAGAAGTTATACGCAAGTTAAGCGAAAGCCTTTAGAATTATCAAGTTGGCGATCGTGTTATGTGAAAGTAAAAATCACCTCCCTCGCAAGGTATCTTTCGATTCGAAAACTAAAAAAAGAAAGAAAATAGAAAAAATAAATAAAATAAGAAAAATTGGAAAAAAACACAGAAAACGTGAAAGCTAATCCACTGAGTACATGGACATTCAAAATTCCATGAACGAATGGCCAGTAAGCATACAAACTAGAGCTTCCTGAAGAGCTTAGTAGTATCCATAATACTTTCCACGTTTCTAATCTCAAGAAATGCTTATCCGACGAATCTCTCGTTATTCCAATGAAGGAAACTCAACTCGATGACAAACTCAACATTGGCGTAGAAGAAACCAGTGGAAGTTAGGGACCGTGAGATCAAGCAACTCAAGCAAAGTCGTATTCCTATAATCAAAGTATGATGGAACTCTAAAAGAGGACCAGAGTTTACATGGGAACGTGAAGACGAAATTCGTGCCAAATATCCTCATCTATTTTCAATCATCACTTCAAGTTCAATTAAATCTCGGGATGAGATTTCTGTAAGGGGTGGAGACTATAACAACCTACAATTTTCATAAATGTAAATATCCGATCCAATAAGTTTAGATGATGTACAATCATCATTATACATGAACTCGCCATTTTTCAGGAATTTTTCGCTTTATTACCTTATATTACTTGCCATATCTTAATATGCATATATACCTGCATTAACTTAAAGTTTAACAACCTCAGACAACCTACCTATGGCTATCCTATCTTCAGATATGTCAAAAAACATCATAACCCAACAATCAATATCATAAAATCATTATACAAGGTAACAATATCCTAAAAGTACCATTTACAATAGCATAACAAAATGGGCTTTTAAACCATTATCGATGCCAAAACCCTACACCTCATGAAAGTATAACACCTTAAAGTGAATGCACAAGCTACTAATATCCATATGTTACAATGTAAATAACGATCTCATTTAACATATAAAATCTCTTCAAGTCAAAGTACAAATCTCTAAAAGCTCAATGTATAAGTCATTAAGCTCAATCCATAAAATAGCCATTTTACCTCCATTTTCATTCTCATCTCTTCACTATCACTTGTGAGCAAGCTACTATACTCATTCTACAAGATGTAAACCCTAAATATTCTATTCATAAGCTTTCATACATCTTTTTACACTCAAAACCCTAATTCAAAACCCTAAACCCTAAAACCGAGCTAGTTTCTAAACCATGACCTGTTTCTTGGCTTTTATCCATTGTAAACCCAAACCAACACTCAAATAAGTTGTAAAAGCTTATTTTACAATCATATCAATCCTATTCAATCATTATCTCATCATTACTTCATCATTTTACCTCACTTGTACGTAAAACATATCCTAGAAACCCTAAATAACCAATGGTTATTTAACCCGTTTACTCGTTTTTAAAACATTCAATCCCAAATAACCACAAGAGGACCATTATAAATTCATAAAATGAGTTTACAAATCAAATTATCTATCATTACTTGGCAATGTACAAGAAATTAAAGCCTAGAAAACCTTAACAAATCCAGAAAACCCTAATTATGCCCTAATTGTGACTTTGACCCGCTTTCTCAATTTCAACCCATTTTAACTTAAACCAACGACCAAAATTCATTGATAATACTTCTATAAAGGCCCTAGAATTTGTATCATCATTCTTAAATCAAGAGTATCTGCAAATATAAGCCAAAAAAGTCAATAAACCCTAAACGAGCCCTAATTGAACCCGTACTCCCATTTCTCAATTCTAATCCTTTTAACCCAACAAATTGCTAATATTTGCTAATTTACTTTAATCCCATACCTTAACAACCTATTTAATCATTCTTACTCATTTTTATAACACATGTAACCTGTTAAAACCTTGAAGAACTCGTTGAAACCCAAAAATAGACTGGTTTCATTCTATGACCATTTTAACCCCACTAAATCTACCATTGTACAAATGACCAGCACAAAACTCTTCTAGCGAAACCTTCAAGCATCTTAACACCTACATAAGACAATCCTTGTCAAATTTGAGAAGCACATGGCCTTTGTTTTTGCTTACTTCAGCCGTGGCACAAAGAAACAGCCTACACATTCAAGCTATTTCTAGACATTCTACTCATCAATTTTCTGAGCTTATCACACCTTTCTATACTATACCCGTTGAGTGTCAAGACCAATCCTAATGACTTGCTTATCATCTAAGCTTGAAACAAGTATAAAAATAGGGGCAAGAGTGTGGTTCATTTTTTCTTCATCCCCACTTCCTCCTCTATAACCATCATATAGCAACTCCTTGCTCCAATATGAATTTATTATTTTTTTTTCCCCCCCTTAAGTAAAGATTCTTAAGAAGTCTCAAGTACATAAAGTGAAAAGCAAAAGAAACCAAGAATAAAAATCCCGAGAGTCGTTACTCTATTCCGTACGAACCGAAAGTCTGATTCTACCCGTTTGCCAAGCTAAAAGCTTAAACCAGGATTCTCTAAGGCTTATAATCTGCTCATGATAATGTCCATAATTTCAGATGTTCTTGATAAAATCATTAATATAAAGCTTGAACTCAAAACCTAAGTGTTATTCCTTGTTTGATCCAAAATCGTACACCCGAAACCCAAAATTCATGTTTTTTTCTTAAACTAATGGTTATACTTGTAAACTTATTTGTTATAAACAATCTAATAAGCTATTATAAATGTTAAAACTAAGTGCTTGATAAGTCATCAAGAAAATTTGACCTTAAAACCAGCGCGTTTTCACTTTGAAACCCAAATTTGACCCGTTTTAACCTTTTACCTTAGACGAATCGGGTTAAATTAAAACTTATGTTGTGTAAATCTTCCTAACAGATTTTATTAGTTTATTATAACTATCTAAATGACTTTAGAAATGTAAATAAGCTGCATGGGCAATTTGGACACGTTTTCTTTGTAATTATAATCCATGCAAGGGGTAATATATCGTAAATTTTAAGAAGACTTATAACAAAAAGGACTAAAGTGTCATTTTTATCAAGTATAACTATAGGGGTCATTTATGTCACTTTTTAAAGTATAAGTATTACTTAGGTGATAATCGAATAAAGGTTAAGGACCAAATCGTAAAAATGCAAACCCCAAGGGTCTACTGCAGTTTTCCAAACACAGAGGTCTAAAAATGAAACATTTATGAAAAAGTATAAAAACCACATTTAAACATTTACACAGACATAACTTTATTAACGCTCCTACATGCATTAACAACTCCAATATTGAATAAAAAGCTTAAACCGCATATGGTACTAATCCTTAAAACATTCATCATCGATGTGCTTTCTAAAATCATGTCCCGTATCCATATCATACCACAATACTAAGGAGTCTTCACATAAGAAGATTCATCTTGGTACTACTTATCTGTCTGAAGTTGTTTGGGTTTACGATTAAAGTGCCCTACACCACAAACATGTTACTAAATGACTTCTAAGACTATATGGCCCAGACGTTGTTATGATAATTTTTATAACAAAACCAACATCGATATCCAAAACATATATATAAAATCAAACTAAAGACTTGCCAATATAAACCCAGGTTGTCTGTATTGCCGTGTTGAAGCCATTACTTTCATTCCTATACATTAGACTATCAATTTCCCCTATAACTGTTCAGTGAGTTCATAGCCTCGCCATTTCAATCTTTGTTATAACCCGCGAGGAGATACATGCTATAAACATGAATGAAATTATTTTCTACATGCTATATGTTCAATTTACTATTGCCATAAGTAACCTGCTATTGCCTTTTATCACAGAATCATGAACGTTAATTGACTCTCCTGAGTAAAGTCGCGAATGTTGTGAATATATAAATTTGGGTTGACTCCCTTGGGGTATCCATAACGATAACCAATTGCATCATCATTAGAAACACAGCGGTATTTTGGCTAAAGGTGCGCAGGCAATAATATCATTATAACCTAAGGAGCATCAGATTCATGAGCTAATGGCAAAATAAATAATGATTTCAATACTGGTGTATATCCAACGTAAACCCAAAATATTGCATTTGCATTCAAATTATATTACTTATACCTATGGATTTTCACGTGCAACCTATGTGTTGACTTATTTAGCATGTTTTTATTCTTCAGAAGAACTAAGGGCACGGATACGAGACACTAAGATGAAAAACCGTTATCATTAAAATGTTTGTATTTTAAATTCTGGAAACCTCTCGTTGTAAAAACCTGAAGAAATAATAATGAAAAACTTATTTTAAAAAACGACTCTTTTTATTCGTTACTATTGAATTAAGAACTGTTGAACCTTGACGAATACCCCAATTACTTCGCTGCTATATGTAAAAATTGGGAGGGTGGGGGGGGGGGGGGGGGGGTGTTACATATAGAGATCAAACCATAAAACCATTTTCTGACATTGTTATTTTCAAATACTCCCCCTACTCATGTGCTCCGAGATTCAAAATTGTTTAGCACATGAAGGAAAGAGTTGCACTAAGAGTCTTAAATCACCTTCGTCTATAACATATTTTAAGCACATTTTCTCCCCTTATTTTAAATAATAAAACACTTAGTATTTGAAATACCAATTGATTAAAATTTGACATGAAAAATTCCATAGGGAGAAAAATTATACCACGATATAGCATGAATTCATATTCTTATAGCTCCTCTTCAACAGTATATATGGGATACCAATATTTGTTAAAGCTTGACATTGGAATGAAAAATTGATATGACATCACAAAATGTTGAAGACGGAGTGAGATGCCTTAGTGAACAATGTATATAAATAATTGACATTATAAGTTTCTACATTTTAATTTCACAAAATGTGTTTATGGAACATAACAATTGACATTCAAATTAAAATGTACCGCAACACATTAAAGGCTATTGTTTTAAAAACCCCCGCAAAAATAATTCACATAAAATCGACTATTCGACATACTAACAAATCTTTGAAAATTAATCGAGCAAGGGAGTGTTGAACACACAATTTTAACCAATACCACTTTTTTAATGGAAAAAATACCATCAAAATTATATTGTAGACAATTTTGACACATTGAAAGTTCTTTTTGAAAAAATTGTGTTATCAACGATTTTAAAAACAGAAAGAAGACTTCTCTTCTATTTTAGAGTAAATCGCACTGAAGCGTACACTTCCCGGTTACATCGGGACCGAGTTAAGCACATGTAAATTTACATAAGTCCGATGAAGAAAATATGGAAATGACAGTGTTTTGAAAGCATTGAAACTCGTGTTCGGACTTCATTTACACGCCTGTGTCGATGATTAATCAACATTTCTAGGTACGTAAAGTTATCGATTCCAAAACATGTCGAGAAGATTCTTTTTGGGTATTTTTTGAATTTCTTTTTGATTTTATATTTGATTTTCAGTTTTTTATATTTCCTATTTTTTTTTTTGGTTTATATATTTGGTATTTCTTTTCAAATTTTATAAATACAAAATAAAAGAGAAGATAAAAATATGTACACAAGAAGTTTCCATTAGCAAGTGAAGTTGTGGCTAAAGTTGAAGCGTGGATGAAGTTGAATCAGGTTGTTTGTTTACTATGATTTGTATATCATGCATCAGTAGAAGTGAACAGCGGAAGACTTTAAACAACTTGATTTTTCCACTATAGAAATATCGTACGAACAAAGGACCGAATAGGCAATCTAGCTCATTTGACGTTTTACTGTCTCAGCAGCTTTGATAACTTCTGTTGACAATTTTGGTGCGAGCTTGAACTATTTTGTTCAAACGTAATGTTGAACATTGCGGTTTGAGGAGCTGATCTGTTGTAATCAAACGTCATATTGTCTGTATCGATCATCTGTGAATCCCATCTTTGACAATGGTTTCCTGAGATATCAGTCTTTTTTGCAACCATACTCTGAGATTTTTCCTGGTGAATTGACATAAGGAACCCTGCACTTAAAACAGACTTTATTCCTTTTGAACATTGATTGATGTAACTGCACCTTACATTCCAGAGTTTGTTTGGCATTCATGAATATGATGGAAATCTACATTTGAACCATGTGGGGTCCACTTTCAACCATGCTTGTCAAGAGTCCGAATAACTTTTCCTGTAGGAATCCACTAAACCAACATATTCGAAAATTCTACCTTGTGGGGCTTCCACCTAAGACATATCTAGTAGAGTTTTCTCAAACTAAGTAAGAATCGTATTAGGAGAAAAACTATGTCCCTTAAAGATCTGCCTACCAGGTTTCTGAGTATGACTCTTTTGATCTACGAGTTGGTTACTATTTGTGGTCTTTATTGGATTGAGTCTTAGCACGTAAATATACATACCTTCATAGTTTTGTCTATACAAGCAACAGATTGGCATTAAACACACTTATGACATGTCGAACAAAACAAAGTTTTGGAATCTAAAAGAATAGATGAATCTTATAGCGATCTGCTTTGGGCACAGCCAGTTATCGTAACGCGACACTCTTAGATATACGGCAACCTCCTAAGATGTTTTTGGATTGTTTCTTCTCCTAGGGTTGGTTTGCTATCACATATTAGTGGTTTTGAATTCACGCAGAAGTAAGCACACTAGTTGTTGAGTTCCTATCTCTTTCTTGTATCTTTTTCTTAGCTACATCTAGATAGTGATTATGAACTATGTCATTTGAACTAAATCTTGGCAAGGTTTTAAACAAAACCTAGATAGAGCTAGATGCATCATGTGATCAGTTTTGCAAATGTGGATTCTGTTTTCTAGGCAATAATTTTGAGTGACTGGATTGACAAATTCGTGTTCACATCAACTTGGAGGCAAACCATTGTTTTTGACATTTGAGCCCTTGCAGATTTAAACTCATTCGGTTGTCTACAACTGAGTGGTTCTTAGTGAATGTAAGTAACCGATAGCACCACAACACACGATGTTTTATCTCAACTTAGTAATCCACACTATTTCCATTTAACTTCCTATAACTCATTTTTTATAAAGCATCAATTGCAAAACCTTATTCCTGAATCTGAGCTTTTAATTCAGCATTATTAAGCAAGCAAGATGTGTTTGTTCTGTAGTCTAGATCTCGTGATTTTAATAAAAAGTTAACACCGTTAGGGTTTAGGGATTATTTTTGTAATTTGGTTAACTTTGAGGGACTGATTTGGGAATTTTTGGGTTTTGTCTTTTTGTGGTTGACCACTGTTGACCATAGGTTGACTTTTGTTGACCTTTGATAGCATTCTCCCGGCTCTTGCACACTCAATTCCGTTCCCGTATCCGTGTTTGTCCGGTTTTAACCGTTTTCTTGAGATTTTTGCAATATCCGTACCTACACAATCACAAAGACAAAACAAGCAATATTCAAGCATTTTAAGCATAATTTTGTCTTTTTAGGGCCATTTTTGATATAAAATGGATATGCGTTTTCACACATATCAATACTGGTCAACCCTACCTTCATTAATGATTTCAGGTTGCTCAGTATGCTATTGTCCGATAGCAAAGATATTACATCCAGCAGGTCAATTGTACCTCAGCCATTGGCTCTTCGTCGTATATGGGTCTGCTATCTGCATCATCAGCATCTGTATCATTCCCTGACCTGCTGTTGTCATCTTGCACTGTTGAGTCTGTCCTAATGCTTTCTGTGTCAACCAAATCAGCATCTAATGCTTTACCCGTATCAATCTTACTCTCTTGCGTCTGCATCTGTCTTTTATTCACCCTTCTTTCATACTGTTTTTTATGACGTGTTCTTTCAGCAACGGACTTCTTAACATTACCCAGGTGTTGGAGTAGTGTATCTCTGAAGTGTTGAACCTCGATTCCAGTGTATTCAACAAAGTACGTGTCTGTCATTTGACTGTCATAATCCAATGTAAACTTTGAATCGATGAACTTTTGGAACTGGTTGTTTACCACCCAAAAGGCTGTCATGGATCCATCTTCTTGAAATTCATCTTTGTCAAGTTGCTTTTGTAGTTGATCTACGTTGAGGAGCATTGTTCTTGTGAAAGTATCAACATCTTGACCAAAGAGTGACATGAATGCCCGTTTGAATCCATGTTCGATGCGAGTGCCTTTTAAGTCATCTTTTGAAAGAACTTGAAGGTGTGAATGAAGAGATCGAAAATATGCCATGCATCTTTCTTTTGCTTTTGACATCTTGTATTTGATTGCATGGCACATCTTTTGCTTTCATTGAATCTGATTTGTTGGTAAATAAATTACGGATCCTAAGTAGATAAAGTGATTTGTTGTGGTTTGTTTATCGAAAAAATCATTATTGACTTTAAAGTAGTTGAGCTTAATTAACAATTATTAGAAAACTTAAAATAAGGACTAACGGTGAAAATGATTAAAACTAAATACTAAAGTTGACAAAGTTTGAAACCTAAAGACTAAAGTTGAAAATGTTTTAAAACAAAAGACTAATAGTAAAAATATGTATTAACTTAGGTTAAAAGTCCAAAAATGTTTAAAAACTAAGGTTAAAATTTAAAATGTTTGAAAGTTAAAGGTTAAAAGTGTAAAAATGAAATTTTAAACAAATATAAAAAATTTCCATGCATGGTCTTGTATCACTAAGATGGAAAATGCATACTGGGGACTAGAGGGGCTCGTTGAGCTAAGGTTTTGGAGAGGTCCATGAGGGGAGTGATGGTGACCTTTCATGATGCTTTATTGCTTAACATGATTGTGGTGTATGGATCAGCAATTTAGCATGCGTGTGTATTAACCTTAGGGTAAATTACACTGTTGGTCCTCAAAGACCGGGCGATTCTCGCATTTAGTCATATTTATAGTATGTTAGCACTTTTGGAGTTTTAGTCCTAAACTTTGTCGTTAAATGCGCATTTGGTCCTATTTTGCTAACACTCGTTAAAATTTTCGTTAGCTGCATGGGTTTTTTTTGTCTTTTCGGCCTTTCTTCACCTAACACCGTTGGTCATTGAACTTTCCAATGCACGAATTCAAAATTATATTGGAATCCAAACATTGCTTTTCTTCAACCTCTCACCCAACACTACCCTCCATTCACCATCGCTCATCATCACCACCACCATCGTCATTACTATTATTAAAAAGATAATCATTTTCAATCTCATCTTCTACCGTCAATTTGTTTTTGAATTTTGATTAAAATTTGAATATGCTCAAGACTTTCATATTGAATAATTTTTATGTATATTGAAAAACATATTGAACTTTAAATGTTAACAATAAAGATGTTTTCATATGATAATATTCCAATTATCGAATTCCATTTTTTTTAACTTTAATCAAAACGCCTATTCTTTAGAAAGTATCATGTGCAAACAAACAACAATCTTTCACAACTGGCCTTCACATACATGTCGAAGGGTCACACAGATGCACACTAAACAGAACATGCAAGCGGAAATGAGAAACGAGTTACGAAATAAAATGGAAATGAAAATACGGTGTTATTTTCATTGATGGTTAAAACTGTAATTATCGAGGGAGTATATATTTATCAGAGATAAATATATTAAGTACATAAAAGACAAAGTCTAACCCTAAAGGGTTGTAGGTTGATCAAAATCCCATGGAGGGATTGAGTTTAACAAATTGTCAAACTCATGTACTTAGGGATGATTAAAAGGGTATCCTAATTGTTCTAAAATACTCTTTGGTACCCTATAAATACCAAGAAACCCTAGAAACAATTCATACTCCTCCTAATCTTAGCAAGGGTCAAAATCCCCCCTCATCCTTAATCCATAATTGGTTGAACTTAGGGATTAATCCCTAAGTCGACTAGTCAACTTCTAGTCGACTTACCCACGTTCGTGCTTGCCTAATTTGCATAGTGATGCGTGTCGTTGAGTAAAGGTAATTATATTATCATGTTTTAATATTTATATATTACCGAGTTTACCTATTAACTAACACTAACGGTAGTGTACCTAATCGATTGTAGGTTCGTTGGTAAGTAGGGTGTCGATCACTAAGAGTGAACGTTAATACTTCAGTTTACTAGTATTCTAGTTATCTATGTTAGTCCTAATTAATTTTAATTAAACCCCAACTAATGCAAAGAGGGGGTTTCAGCCTGAGAGACTGGCATGAGTTTTGGTATAATCTAAACTAGATAAGACAATTAACACACACAAGCAGATAAACAAACAATAAAGAAGTGATCAAACACTTATGTAAGGAAAAAGTATTAACCAAGTTCAATTAAATAAGATGTATGAATTGTTTATTCTTGCAATGATTATACTACATTCGTTGGTGTTATATCATTCCTAAGCTAGGTGGTACTTCTCCCTAAACTCTAGGTTTATATTACCGTCGATCCTGTCACAATCAACCAAACCCGCATAAAGCTTACACTGTTAATTATAATCTATCTATGTGACAATATTGGTATCAATATCAAAACTTATCTCATCGAGGCTTTACCACTTATTGCTTAATGGTTATCTATATACTGGTAGTCTACAATCTACTGAACTACCCAAAGGAAACATAACGTTATTTGTAATCCTAAGATACCTTAGTCTACCATTCACTTAACCAAAAGATCAAACCGGGATTTTATTTGTAATCCTATTGATCCAGATATATAGATAAACTGTATGCATTATCTATCCCAGACTCTAGTTTACAGCCCAAATAACGGTTAAGTTAGAGCGCTTTATTTGTAATTCTAGATCCAGTTGAATGATAGATGAAAACATAATCAAGCCATAAACGGGTATGAAGTGATAAACATAATTAACATGCAACGAAAGAGTAATTGATCGACATAAACAAATCAAAACATCAAATTATCATAAACATGGCTAATACCTATATGTATTAGCCCATAGTCATTGTAACAATTCACACTATCACAGACGAACGATTAAGGTAAAGAAACGTTATGCTAGCCGAACGCTTATAGTGGAGTATAACTACAAGAGTTTTCCTATTGAATTGATGTACTTGCAAGACCTTTTTGGCTTTTAAAATCGTATGAGAATCATACTTGGTGGTTAAAAGCTTCTATTGCATACTGAAAACCGAATGCTAGGTTTTCTATTTATAGGCTTTGAAATCAGGTCGATACTCTGTATTGGAGGGGTTCGATACGTCGTATTAAGGTTATTTAACGTGGGCTCTACAAATATAATATTCCTGAATAATTTTCAACCACCACTCAATACGGCATATTGCGGCTTCTGGATATGGCGTATTCAGAGTAAAACGCGTTTGTCTTAAGTGTTGACCAAAGTTTTATATACGACGTATCTGCTGATGTGGATCCGGCGTATTCTTCAAAGTCAGGCAATGGTCTTGAATTCGTCTAAGTCTTGGGATACGGAGTATTTGTCTAGAATGATACGACGTATTCTTCAGATTTAGTATACTTTCTCAAACTTCTTCATTTATGCTCCAAAACACGTTCTTTTCTTCATCTTTTATCAATTGCTCGATAATAACTAAGATTATAAAGATAAGCAATTAAGTATGAAATCTTATATAAAATAATGCAATATGAGCAATATAGATGGTATAAATGATGCTAATAAATATACGTTATTTGATGTCATCAAATATTCCCCCACTTGAATCCTACTTGTCATCAAGTAGACTTTAGATTTATTTTATGAAAATGTATCCTAACGAATGTCTAGGATTTTTCTTTTAAGCGTTTTTATTCAATAACTAGCGCACAACCAAACACCTCACGAAATAGAAAACGAAATCACTCAAATCACTCAACTAATCTATGTGGTAACATTTAGTAGTTCGCTCAATTGCTCGGTAGTGACGAATATTCTATCATAAGCTTGACAAGGATACACATCTCCATCACTAAAGCTTAGGAGTAACTAGTATAAAAAGGTAAATTGGGTGAATATGATAAGGATTAAGGGTTGATCATTCTTTTTAATCTCTATCGATACCAATATTCTAGAAAAGGCGACAAAACCACAAATGCACGCCCAAATTCATGACCGCGACACTTGTGATTGCTCACTCCCTAACTCGAATAAGCTAAAGAATAAGATTAAGTAATATTCACCAACAGTATTACACCAACAAGGGCGACAAAACCACACATACACATCCAAATCCATGAATGAGACACGTGTGGTTGCTCATTTCCTCATTCGAGAAAACCAAAGGTTAGAATGAAGAATGATATATGGTAGGGATTAGGCATGGAAAACATATATAATTGGTGTAAAATGAAATAACAAAACAGATAGATTTAGTCCAACCAATAAACAAAAATGTTTCTAGCTACTTTCCCGACCACAACCTTGAAAAAGACACAAATCACCGACTAACTCACGTTTTAACACGGAAAACACACGCTTTGTTTGGTAGACATGAATTAAACTCAAAGATGTCTTAATCATCCATAAAAAACCTAGTTGGTGTTCCCATAACAACCAACACCCAATCATCCATAATATAGTACAACAATAGTGGCGATATCTACCACTTGATACAAAAAATACATAGTTAATTAATTTTGCGACCAACTTCAAATAATATACAACAATATTTTACATCGTTGGTTTATATCACGTACCAACGAATAATTGATCATCTCATAAATAATAAAATCGGTTAAGTTTAGACGAATCAATTATCTCACAATCCTCTTTTTTTTCTCTTACATTTTTTTTGTTTTTTCTATTTTTTGATTTTTTTAAATAATATAAACTAAAACGAATAAAGGTGTAAAATTTCACCACTTCACGATCATAATAAATCTGGATAATATTTCCATAACGCTCATGACTTAGAAATAAAAATAATAGTGAAAGTAGTAATTAAAGATAAGAAATACGCACACGAACACATGAAGTACATACTTTTACACAAAAGCAACTAGCAACCAACCACAGACTTAATCTACAGGGTAGGCTAAGGTGTAAAGGTGTAACGAAACATATTTTAGTGGTGTAAGAAACGAAAAGAATGGCTCAGAAGGTTTTTTCTAGGGGTATCTTACTCTAAAAATAAGAGTAAATAAAGGGTTTTATACGGGGGTTAACTAACCAGTGTAGTTAGCTAATAACACATAATGTTTGTAAACGGGATAGGATTTTTGGCTTAATCATAAAAATTTACCAATCTGGACAAGTTACTGCAATTATAAAAATAATACTCATTATGGTGGTCTCGAATAGTATACCAAACCATGTTATAAAGTTTACTACAATCACCAGCACACTCATATATTTATGGAATTTTTGGTAAAATAGAGGAAATAAAATAGGCTTAATCCTCACAATATAGAAATAAGGGTTATATGTGCGGGTTATGCAACTAATAATCTTAAAATTTAAGCATAAATTAGGCATATTCTTGTAAAAATAAAGACAAGTAGCGTTCTAATTCTCCTCCCCCATTTGAGATATACAATGCCCATGTTGTATAAATATAACATGAAAAACAGGAAATATAAATAATTAGTTTGAAAACTCTCTTGGAATTTGCTCGGTATGATCCTCCAAGTAGAGTTTATGAGCAACATTTTGTGTTATGTAGCGAAAAAACATCTGGATACCAGCGTGACTAGCACACATAAGATTCCAGATTATATTCATACCACCACTTCCATCATTCTTGTTCAGTACTTCTCTATTTTAAGATAAGAAAAATCACAGCAATTGTATCTCCTAATAAATGTTGGTTAGAATAAGAAAATAAAAACGATAACTGTACAGGACAGTCGATACGCCGTATCCATGGTGTTGGATACGCCATATTAAATCCTGTAACAAAATAACCAAACACGGGTCAGAGGTCAAATACGTCGTATTCAGAATCCTCAATATGCCGTATTGACAAGTCTGACAATAGAGTTTAAAAGTACTGAAAAATAAAAGATAATGTCCAGGTGATTCAATACGCCGTATCCATTGGATTGGATACCCCGTATCGACATACTAGACATACAGACTCTATACGAAAATTGAAATTACATTCCGGGTTGTCTCCCGGCAAACACTTTTGTTTATTAGAGAGTCTTTAAGTTAGACTCCATTCAGCTCAATGTCATACGCGTCACGGACCACCCTTCGTCTTTCTTGCGAAAAATCTCTTGGTAGATGCGACACACGTTTTCTTCCATTCGTAGCCAAATATCATACTCATATTCTTTAATAGCAACATATTCTTTCGCTGGTCCAATGAGTATTTAATTACCTCGAACTTTTCATATTTGAATGTTGGTGGTTTCTTGTAAGGTATACCAAGTAATTTGCTTCTCCTTTCTTTGAATCTTTCTTCCTCTTCATCAACATAATAAGAAGCATCTTGTGGAATCAAGTAATCATCTAAGTCTCCGATATCATCGTCATCATCTTCCATTGGCTCATGATTATCAACCCGTTCTTGATTCACTTGAATTGCATCATTATCATCACTAGACAAGTAGTTGCTCCAAGCATCTTCCCTTGATTCTTCATCTTCTTTCTTTCCCTACCAATATTCTTCTAGCTTCATCATTACTTCATAATCAAGTTCGTGATAATTACCAAAACTTTCTTTCCACCAAGAGCATAAATTCTTTCCTTCTCTATTCTCATGTCCCCATGATCCTTCCAAGATGGCTTTTTCTTTTAAAGCTTCCTCTTTCAAATCACCATCTTCAAGTCCTTCATACCACTTATAATTTTGAAAATAAGTCATGTTCCCTACTTGAATCATTCCCGATAAATTTCCTCCATTATAATATCCATCTTTACTCGAGTTACAATTTGGCCATTCAACGTGTCCACTTTTAAAACTAAACGTCTTGCATTCATGACATATATCATCATTAGGTTCCTTCCAAGTTCCATCATCAAACCATGATTTTTCTTTAACCCATGGCACTTCTTTATTCCATTCATAGATACATGCATTTTTATAATCTTCACATGTCTTAAATCCAGGTAGATCTCCAATGAGCATGTCAACATCAATTTGGAGAAGATGATTAAACTCCTTGAATTCTTTGCATAGAGGTGTCTCAAAGTCGAATATATCCGTTTCTATCCTGAAGATTTCAACGATATCAGTATCTTCACGCAAACTCTCCTCTTTAAGATCAGATAACTCATCATAAGTTAGTACTTCTTCATCATCACCTCTTTTCCAATAAAGCCATAGTGCATTCTTTGTGTACCAATCCATTGTCTTATGGTTATTAAATTTAGAAGCTAACCATTTCAGAAATTCAACATTAGTTGGATCGCATTCCACATCGGTGTTAATCCCATTTACTTCCA
Source organism: Tanacetum coccineum (assembly GCA_026074375.1). NCBI lineage: Eukaryota > Viridiplantae > Streptophyta > Magnoliopsida > Asterales > Asteraceae > Tanacetum > Tanacetum coccineum. The sequence goes on along the minus strand of BQNB010000918.1, from coordinate 19,052 downwards.
ATCGCCTCTTTATTTCCATATACTCCTCAAATTGCTTCCTATAACTTTGAATTAACCATGTACTAACCACACCTTCTACGATTTATTTATCAACCTTTTTATGATATTTGAATTTGAGGTCCAACCATTGCTCTAAAGTTATGTCAATGAGTTTTAGCAATTTATTATCAATCAGAATTATAGCTTCGCAAACATTCTCTCATATTCATCATAACATTAGCGTGGTTCATAAATATCAAGATCACCATTTTTCAAATTATCATACGGTTGTTCAACACATGGGAAATAAAAATCCTCAAGGACTCCTAATTCATAAGCAAATAAATCATCCTCCATGCTACTTAGTCGTCTAAATTCATCAAAAATCGTCCCAAGAGGTGTATCACGAGTGAACAAATCAAGATCAATCTTTAGCAAGTCGGACACTTCAAATTCTATTTCATATTCTTTAATTGTGATTCTCTCTATTCTAGCTACTAAGAGGAATATGAAAATCATTAGTAGGATAAGTTCAGATGAAAGAGAATACATAAAACTAAACATGAAACCAGAATATGAAAAATTAAAACTGTTGCCGTATCAGACTATCGATAAGCCGTATTCAGTAAACTGAATACGCAGTATTGATGTTTGATTTCAAATTGATTTAGAAAATTGGGTACGCCATATTCAATGGGATGAATACACTGTATCGAGTATTCGATCAGAAAGTAAAACAACATGTAACAAAAATTGAGAAAAACAAATAAACACACAAAAATACCAAATAATTAAAACACAGAATAACTAATATAATAAAAACTAAACTAAAAACACAAAACCTAATCTAAAATACTAATAAACAAGTATTAAACAAATTTCACTCCCCGACACCGGCGCTAAAAACTTGATGCGTGTCGTTGGGTATAGGTAATTATATTATCAAGGTTTACTATTTATATTTTGCTAATTTTACCTATTAACTAACACTAACGGATAATGTACCCAATCGATTGTAGGTTCGTCGGTAAGTAGGGTGTCGATCACTACGAGTGAATGTTAATACTTCAATTTACTAGTATTCTAGTTATCTATGTTAGTCCTAATTAATTCTAATTAAACCTAAACTAACACAAAGAGGGGGGTTTCAGCCCGAGAGACTGGCACGAGTTTTGTTTAATCTAAACTAGATAAGACAATTAACACACACAAGTACATAAACAAACGATAAAGAAGCGATCAAGCACTTATGTAAGGAAAACATATTAACCAAGTTTAATTAAATAAGATGTATGAATTGTTTATTCGTGCAACGATTGTACTACATTTGTTAGTGTTATATCATTCTTAAGCTAGGTGGTACTTCTCCCTAAACTCTAGGTTTATATTACGGTCGATCCTGTCACAATCAACCAAACCCGCATAAAGCTTACGCTGTTAATTATAATCTATCTAGGTGACAATATTGGTATCAATATTAAAACCTAGCTCAATGAGGCTTTACCAACTTATTGCTTAATGGTTATCTATATACTTGTAGTCTACAATCCACTAAACTACCCACAGGAAACAAAACATTATTTGTAATCCTAAGATACCTTAGTCTACCATTCACTTAACCAAAAGCTCGAACCAGGAGTTTATTTGTAATCTTATTGATCCAGGTATATAGATAAATTGTATGTAGTATCTATCCCATACTCTAGTTTATAACCCACATAACGATTAAGCTACAACGCTTTATTTGTAATCCTAGATCCAGTTGAATGATAAATGAAAACATAATCAAGCCATAAACAGGTATGAAGTGATACACATAATTAACATGCAACGAAAGAGTAATCGACCGACATAAACAGATCAAAACATCAAATTATCATAAACATGGCTAATACCTATACGTATTAGCCCATAGTCATTGTAACAATACACAGTATCACATACGAATGATTAAGGTAAAGAAAACGTTACCCTAACCGAACGCTTATAGTGGAGTATAATGATTACAAGAGTTTTCCTATTGAATTGATGCACTTGCAGGACCTTCTTGGCTTCTAAAATCATATGAGAATCGTACTTGGTGGTTAAAAGCTTCTATTGCATACTGAAATCATATGAGAATCGTTAATACTTCAATTTACTAGTATTCTAGTTATCTATGTTAGTCCTAATTAATTCTAATTAAACCTAAACTAACACAAAGAGGGGGGTTTCAGCCTGAAAGACTAGCACGAGTTTTGTTTAATCTAAACTAGATAAGACAATTAACACACACAAGTACATAAACAAACGATAAAGAAGCGATCAAGCACTTATGTAAGGAAAACATATTAACCAAGTTTAATTAAATAAGATGTATGAATTGTTTATTCGTGCAACGATTGTACTACATTTGTTAGTGTTATATCATTCTTAAGCTAGGTGGTACTTATCCTTAAACTCTAGGTTTATATTACGGTCGATCCTACCGAATGCTAGGTTTTCTATTTATAGGCTCTGAAATCATGTCGATACGCCGTATTGGAGGGGTCCGATACGACGTATTGGGGTTATTTAACGTGGCTCCACGAATATAATATTCTAAAATAATCTTCAACGGCAACTCAATACGGTGTATTGAGGTTTTAGCATACGACGTATTCAGACTAAAACGCGTTTGTCTTGAGTGTTGACCAAAGTTTTATATACGGCGTATCTGCTGATGTTGATACGGCGCATTCTTCAAAGTCAGGCAATGGTCTTGAATTTGTCTAAGTCTTGGGATACGGAGTATTTTTCTAGAATGATACGGCGTATTCTTCAAATTTAGTAGACTTTCTCGAACTTCTTCATTTATGCTCTAAAACACGTTTTTTTCTCCATCTTTTGCCAATTGCTCGATAATAACTGAAATTATAAGGATAAGCAATTATGTATCAAATCTTATATAAAATAATGCAATGTGAGCAATATAGATGGGATAAATGATGCTAATAAATAGACGTTATTTGATGTCATCACATATGTCCATATTATCCTCAACATAAATCTCCCATGTTGCATCCTCAACAGAATCACCACTCCAACTAGTGAATTCCTGAGCTTTCCTAATCTTTTCTTCAAAATGGCAACTGATGTCTTAATTATCATCCTAATTGTGTCACAAACTGGCAAAGCGCCATTAGCTGCCACTGAATGAGTACATTTTTTAAGCTGGGACACATGAAAAATGTTATGGATTTGACTTGAAGCAGGCAACTCCAACTCATAAGCAACATATCCTACTTTCTCAATAATCTGAAATGGCCAATAGTACTTAGATGCCAACTTATTGTCAGATTTTTTCCTTATAGTAACTTGTATGTGTGACTATAACTTTACATAGACCCACATGCCTACCTCAAACTATCTATTAGTTTTGTGTTTGTTTGCCAGATTTCTCATCCTATCCTGAGCTATTTGGAGGTGAAACTTAAGCTGTTGGATAGTTTGCTCTCTTGCTTGCATATACCCATTAACAAATTCCACAACGCTATCTCACTCACATAAGGAACAAAAGTAGGTGGTTTACCATAAACTACCTCAAAAGGAGTGGTATGGATAGAAGAGTGAAAATTAGTATTATATCAAGACTCTGCCAATGATAACCACTGCATCCATTCTTTATGCTTATCCCCATTCATGCATCTAAGATAACACTCCAAACATCTATTCACAACTTCAGTCTACCTATCTGATTGAGGATGATAAGCAATTGACATTTACAAATTGACTTTAAGGACTTTGAACAAGGATTTCTAAAAGTGATTGAGAAAGACTTTATCCCTATCACCGATAATAAAATGAGGCATACCATGAAGCTTAAACACATTGTCCATAAGGACCCGAGAAACCGTGTTAGCTATAAAGGGATGATGCATTGCCATACAGTGTTCATACTTACTCTATCTATCAACCATAACAAAGATGATTGTCTTGCCTTGTGAACTAGGCAGACCTTCTATGAAATCCATATAAATAGAAATAGTAGAAGGAATAGGAAATGGTTGTATAAAACCTGGATAGGTACTAAGATCGGGCTTGTTTCTTTGACATACATCATACTTTCTTATCTGACTTTTGAACCATTTCCTCATGCCTTTCCAATAGACAATAGACTTCAAGTTCTGCAAAGTAACACTCACCCCAAAATGTCCCCCTATGGAGTTGGCACGAGCATAAGTAAAAAGGCAGTCTTTAAGCCGTGGATCACCAACAACCAATTTGCCCATTCTAGTCAACTAATTAGCTTGCTAGATAAATTTGAAGGAGTGTTTGGATTAGCATGTAACTTTTGAATTAATTTCTGCAATGACTCATCCTTTTGCCAACCGTCTTGAATTCTCTTAAGCAAATCAGTAGAAACATTTATGACTGTAAGTGCATTGAATTATGGGTCATTGGAACATCTAGAAAGTGCATTAGCAGCTCTATTTTCAGCTCCTTTTTTATAAGAGATCTCCTAATCAAAACCAAGAAGCTTAGGTAACCATTTACTTTAAAAATGTGTGGTTAACCTTTGATCTAACAAATACTTTAAACTAAAATGATATGTTTTGATTTTAAAGTGTTTATCCAACAAGTATCCTCTCTACCTATCCAAGCTATCATAACTGCCAAAAAATCATTTTCATAAGTGGAAAGGGATTGATGTATAGAGCACAAAGCTTTAATGAGGTAAGCAATAGGATGACCATCTTGGTGTAGAAAAACTCCTATTTTAAACCCGAAGCATCAGTTTCTACCACAAATTCTTTCTCAAAGTTTGGCAAAGCTAGTACTGGTATGGTCATCATTGATTGTAAGCTGATTGAAGGAAGACTCAACTTCTTTTGACCAATCAAAACCATTCTTTTTAGTAGCTCGGTAAATGGTTGATTGATAAGAGCATAATGTTTGATAAACCTATTATAATAACCTGTGAGTCCTAAAAAAACCTCTGAGTTGCTTGAGAGTAGTGGGAATAGGCCAAGAGTTCATTGCTTGAATCTTCAAGGTATCAATTGCTAATCCTTGTAAAGACAGAACATATCCAAATACTCTACTTGAGGTGCCAAAAAAGTACACTCACTATGCTTAGCATACAATGCATGAGCCCTCATAACCTCCAATACTTGTTGTAAATGTTGCAAATGCTCTGACTCATTATGACTGTAGATCAGAATGTTATAAAAAAGATAAAGACAAACTTCCTTAGAAAGGGCTTAAACACCCGATTCATCAAAGATTGAAATGTGGAGGAAGCATTGGTAAGACCAAAGGGCATAACTAAGAACTCATAATCCCCTTGGTGTGTTCTAAAAGCTATCTTGTAAATATCCTCTTCTTTCATTCTTATTTGATGATAGCCAGACCTTAAGTCCAATTTCGAAAAAACTTAAGCACCACAAAGTTCATCAATAAATTCTTCCACCACATGAATAGGTAACTTGTCTTTAACAATGAAGTTATTGAGTTTCATGTAGTCTACACACATTCCACAAGTCCCATCTTTCTTCTTAACCATAACAATAAAGGAAGAAAAAGGGCTTTGACTCTCTTTTATAACACCAACTTCCAATAATTTTTTAACCATGTGTTCCACAACATCCTTTTGATTAGGTGACAATCTATATGGTCTCACAGTGACTGGAAGAGTGTCTGGAAGAAGGTTTATAGCATGATCATGATTCCTTTGAGGAGGTAACTCTGTAGGCATCTAAAAGACATCAACATAAGTGTCCAAAAGGTGTTGCATAAGTAATTTGGAAGTGGATATATATGTTGTTTCGCCCTACACTTGCATCAGCTGAGCAGGATAAACACAAACTATCATAGAAGCCAACTGAGCCTGTTTCCATTGAACTTATGTGATAATTTGTTTGCCTTGAATCCACTGCAAACTACCATTCTGAGAGCCCCTTAACACAATCCTCTTGCCATTATGATTAAACTTCATAGTTAAGTCCTTGAAATTATAATTGATGTCTCCAATAATAAACAATCATTGAATTCCCAAGACCATATCACATCCTCTCAATGGTAGTAACATACAATCAGCCTCATATTCATAACCTTGCAAAGTTCACTTAAACTATTTACATTCAAAAGAACTGATCATCTTATTTCCATTGGCCACATCTACTTTTAAAGGTGTTGTAGCAGTGAGCTTATAGGGCAACATAACCTTTCACTCTCATTGTTATGAAGAAGTCGTGCCAGGCAATTATGAGTACTGCCACAATCAATTAAGATGTGAAGAAGTTGTTTGCCAGCATAACCTTGCACTTTAATTGTTTGAAAGGTGTTCACCCCAGACAAAGCATTAATGGAAATTTGAGGAAAACTTTCAGTGTACAGATGCCTTATTGTCCTCCCTTATGTCTCTATTATCAACCACCTCTACCTCTTCTTTACATTCATCAACACTGACTTCCAAAGAGTACATCTAACCAGGACAATTGTGTCTAGGAGTATACCTTTGTTCACAATAGAAACACAACCCTTTTGCTCTTTTTCCTCTAATTCCTTTTGTGTTAACTTTTTTCTAAAGACACTTTTCACATTCTTATTAGTGCTATTATTAGAAGAACTGGGTAAATGCAATAGTGGCTTAAGTATAATGGAAATAGCAGGAGTAACATTTGAATTGTACCTACTTGCATAACTACTATTATTAGACCTTTGACTAAAAAATTGAGACACTGGTTTGGTTTTAATCAAAGCTAATGTGGCTTCTTGCATTCTTGCCAAACAAAAGGTATCTTTGAATGTAGTAGGCTTAAACATTCTCACCGACATGCTAATTTCACTCTTAAGAACACTAATGAACAGACTAACTGCATAAAATTCAACCAATTCTCGCCTATCTAATAATACTTCAAACTGTTCTTGATACACTTTCACTTCACCTTCATGTTTCAAATTATTGATCTCTACCATAGGATCTTCAAACACATTGCTAAATCTAGCAACTATTTCTTTTTCATTCACATTCTTACCATGAATCTTAACAAACTGTTTATGACATTCAAGTGCCTTATCATAAAGGTGCATAGAAACTAACCTGAGTTTTTGATCCTCATTCACAATATCAATCAAAAAGAATTGTTGCATCGTGACACGCATTAACATCTTCTCCACTAAATTTAGGAAAGTCAACCTTAGTCAACCTCTCATAACCACCTTCCCTGTTACTTGTTCCTTCACCATTACCAAGTCTACATGCAAAGTTTTGGAACATTAATAAGCCTTTAATTTTAAAAGTCATATTGGATTGAATGGTGGTCAACGTTACCTTGAATGGAACATTGGCTTCTTGAACAACTTCCATGACTGCATTTCTTAAAGCATCATCAAGAACACGAGGTTTTGAATTACGTGTATTAACCATTGTGAATCAAGAATGTGTGTGATTGGAATTTTTTTTGAGGGAATTTATGGTGTTTCTTGAGTTGTAAATAAATTATGAGTGGGTGATCAGAATTTATAGGATAACAAATTCTTAACAGAATATGATTAAAATGTATCTGGCCAGGAAAGTGCTATGGATACCAATTGATATGAACAATATAGAAATCACTTAAGAAATGAAGATTGGCCCGTACTTCAGTTAGATTTCAAGAAAATAAGAATTGAAATTGAAAGAAGAATTGCACGAAGGTATTTGTTATAGATTGATGAATTGAATGATTGTTTACCGAACGATTACAAGAGGGAATGAGTTTACAATGACAAAAAAAACATGAATGGAAATGAATAAAGTGGTGGGTATTATACAAAATGAATAGGTTTTCCCTTCCTAAAATCAATAACAACTTTTCAACCATAGCATGTGACTCATGTTAGTTAATAAGGCCCAAAGTTTGAGAGGAGGTGTTAGTTAATAAGGCCCAGTTGGCTCATAGTAGTCTAGGCCTGTTTAGCTTTTAGAGTTCCACCATTTGTTTGTCTTATAAATACTCATTGTATTCTTTTTGTTTTCTATTCAATTCGATAAAGCTTTGCATTATATCTCTTTAGTTTCTACATGGTATCAAGAGCTTAGGTTCAAGTCGCTTTATATTGTCATCCTTCGGTCGTCAACTAATTGTTGATGATCACGAGGGATCCCGTTTACTGTTTGTTGTTTGCTGTTGTGGATCAGATCTCGTTTACTGTTCGTTGTTTGCTGTCGTAGATTTGTTGCTCTTGTGGATCAAGAGTCAAATATGAAGAAAAAAATAAAAGAAGGTTGTTTGCTAAGTTGACTATTAATTCAACTTGGCGAGCATGTTTTTGTTTTAGATCAGTTTGTTTCCGGTAAAATAGACTACTCGAAATAATTTCTTTGTAATTCATTATGTTCGAGTAATTAAGGTTTGGTTTCGATTTGATACATTATCTTCGAGTTCGGATCATCGTGTTTACTGTTGGTTAGGTGTAGGATTCGTTTTATCTGATATTGATGGTGTTAATCGACTGATATTGGAATTTGTATTTGATTGGTATCGGTATCGAATGGTTCCGGTTGTCTGGTTATGTTGGTTACATCTGGTTGGTTTCGTCTGGTTATGCATCAAATATTGCCTAGTTTTGTCTTGTTGGTCTGGATGGTTATGTAATCTAGATCTGATGTCTGAATATGCTGTTGAATCTGAATCTGTTGTTGAATCTGCTGTTTGTCTGAATCTGTTGTTGTCTGTCTGAATCTGCTGTCTGTCTGAATCTGCTGCTGTGTTCTGCTTTCGTTCATTTTCGTATTTATGTATTCTGTGCTATGTACCTGTTTGAATCTACTACTGCTGTCTGCTTGTTTCGCTCTCATTCATCTCCGTATTTGCGTGATTCTATGCTATGCACCTGTCTAGATCTGTCTGAATATGCATCTCTGTCTGAATATGCATCTATCTGGATCTGTATCTATCTGAATCTGCACCTGTTTGGATTGCATCGGAATGAGACTCTGTCTAACACCGGGTCTGCACTCTTGTATACTCCGTTTTTCATTTGCTTTTCAGTTTTAGTTTAGTTTTTTGTTTGACAAACTCTCAATGTTTACAACATTATGAGTTTGAGAGGAGGTGTTAGTTAATAAGGCCTAGTTGGCTCGTAGTAGTCTAGGCCCGTTTAGCTTTTAAGGTTCCATTATTTGTTTGTCTTATAATTTTTGTTGTTTATCTATTCAATTCAATAAAGCTTTGCATTATATATTTAGTTTCTACAACTCATACGTGGTGTTGACCTGGTGTTGACTTAGCTGATATCACCACGACGATGTTCGGTCTTTATGTTAATCAGATATCCACTATACCACCTACACATTTTTCATTTTACATGAATTGGTGATCTCTTTTACTTACATCAATTGCTTTTTCTGAACTCTTATAACACGTCAACCGTAGCCGTCGCCGTCTTTGTCCTGCATCACCATTTAGGCGCTGCTGAATCCGGTTCTGGGATTGGGTTTGATTCGTGTAGTGCTCAGGTTGTGATCTAAGAGGTGATTGGCACGTTCAAAAGACTAGCGTGGATACTGATATGATGATGAAGATGAATTAATATGACAAATACTTTTTGGTGAGTGAGAGTGTCACAGAATAGCCATGATGAAGATGAATTATTATTGAAATAAAGACATAATTTTCTTTTGTGTGTTTGTGGATATAAAAAAATAACAAATGTGGTGTTTGGTATTACTTGTTTCACAATCTGATGAATTTAATTATGTAATGGTTGTGATGAGATATTAAATTACTCGTATATGTTTGTTGGTGGGTTTGTCTTTATGATGAGATTATAATCAACAAACATATTATTATAAATTCTATCTGCATGACATTCGAAATTAGTGGTGCATTAGAGAATGTGGTGGTGATAAATTGGTGATGTTGGTGGTATAGTGAAGATGTTGGTGGAGATTGTAAAAGACGAAGATATGAGAAGTTCGGTGTTACAGGGTGTTTGGACAAGAAAGACAAAAAAACACAAAGAACCCTTGCAACTAACAAAATTTTTAGTGGGTGTTTGCAAAATAGGATCAAATGCGCATTTAACGATAAAGTTTGGGACCAAAAGTGCTAACATACAATAAATATGACTAAATATGAGAATCGGTTAGTCTTTGGGGACCAAGGGTGTAATTTATCCTAAACTTTTAAAGTTTAACTATAGTGGGCTTTCTGATGATTAGTATATTATTTTTTTCGTGGACTTATGGTGTGATTGTACTTCTTCAGGGATTGGGATTATGATTTCGGTTATAAATATGAAATGTCAGTGAAGGTTTATAATTTTTTTTACGAATATACACGATTCAAGGTTTAGAGTTTCTTCTTGACGAGTGATCGTATCATGGCTACATGTTCGTACGGTATCCAAACAATTTAGTTATCGAAATCCTGGTATGGAGCAACTCCCCTTCCAGAAAGTCACAAACTATGACAGTGCCTGACCGTGAATACCTTAAAAAGTCCGTTGATGACGAGTCGTTTGGTGCAATTTCTAGGGTGGAATGCACAATGAATAACGGGTCAGTAGCGATGGATAGAATATTTGATGCATATGGTAAACTTTTGAATGATGATCATGAGCATTATTGTGAATGGTTGCAAAGTATATAAAGTGTTATGAGTCTCTTCCCGGTATTAGCAAAGAAGATATATGTGTGATTTGTCACGAAGAATACCGAGAGGCAAATGGGGAGATCATTAGTACACTACCATGTAAACATAGTTATCATGACACATGCATCTGGGACTGGTTGTCGCACAAGAAGGAATGCCCGATTTGCAGGTCTTTTAGCGTCTCTTCCATTACGTATGCTATTCACTAGGTTAGATGCTATTTGAATTCATTTATGTAGTAAGTTCTTATTATTGTTTCCATAATCATTCGGAACACAAGCATCATGCTTTATTAATTCTTTATGATCAATGCTCAAATATAATTCCATTCGCATTTTGATGTATTGTGTTGGTTGAGGTGTTTACTTTATACTTAGGATATCGATTGATAACTAGGAACATTACTCATTACATAGATGATAAATCACCGCGAGTATATTGCAACCTGATTGTTTATACATTTTGTGTTCTGTTTCTATGTTATATCCATCAACCATGTAACAACTTGTCTTATTTCCTGGTAACACAAATAATTTAATAATATATAACTCACCACCAAGCTATCTATGCGACATAAATGGGGTCAGCGATCACACAAATATAGCAAATAAATTCATCAAATTGTATCTAGGCTTATCTAGGCTAGGCTTCACATATGGCATTGCTGAGATCCAAGTTGTTTGATGAATCTCCTTCTTGTAAACAATCAATTTCAGGGACTATGGGAGCATTTACCTTTCCATAGGCATTCCAGCAGAATGGTTTTGACATTTGGTGACCGTTTGGCTTTGGATTTAGTTCGATATCAGTTAATCTTAAGTCTGTACAAGGTTTGCTATCACTGCATGATAAATGCACAGGTTGTATTGTATATGTTCCTCGGATATTTTCATAGGCGATATTTGCTATGCTAACAGCGGAAGACTGGTTTTTGCAGGTGGTATGATCACAATAGTACTGGTCAATTATGATTGGAACTTCAACTTCCGAAATTTGAACGTTTGAGAACAACACTCCTCGAACCAACCCAGCTGCCCCCTGCACAAGTAAATTCAAATTAGCTCATAGTTTTATATTGAATCGTATGTTTTTCAGCTTTAATAATAAGTAAAAAAGAGTGTAGTTGCTATTTATACCTGCCATGTCTTGATCCTAACACCGGTCATTGTATCGTGAATTTTGACGTCTTTAACAGTAATATTGGAAACACATGCCGTTTTGCCATCTATCCCTAAGCTTCCAATGCTTATGCCATGCCCCGGTCCACAACTGACATCATGTATAAGTACATTTTTGCATCCTGTTTGTATAGATATACAATCATCTCCTGCGCTTACATGGATTCATGTATCAGAATTTAGAAGTAGTTAACCGTAGTTGTTACACAATTTAAGTGTTTGTCAAAGGTGGCAAAATAGACTGGTTGGAAGTGTTAGACCACCCATCAAACTATTTTTAAGGCTTGAAGTACACTTGTGCAACTTTTGTCCAAATCGGCCTAACGCTAAGTAAATAGATCAAATGCTGTATATTAGATATTAGTTTTTCACTTGTTGATTGTTGTATTTTAGGAATTAGAGATTAGCTTTTACCACAAGCTAGGTTTGTATGATGGATTATCACATTCTTGGAGCTGGTTAAGTGAATTCCGTCTGTATTAGGACTATCGCCGGGAGATGAGATGCTGATATCATAAACTAAAACTCCGTCACAGTTGTCAAACGTAAGGTGGAACAGAGGACTGTTTTGGATCGTTATGCCTGTGACTGTCACATCCGAACCCCCAACAATCTTCAGTGCCTGTATGAAACAAGAAATTATGTCATATTATTTTCCTTCTTCCCATGATTAACTAATACACTTCATCATTAAATCCTTACCATCGGCTTGGTTCCTGGAATTTTTGTATACACGGAGGTGCTTACCTGTTTATTAAGTAATAAACATGAAAGGGGTCAATTCTATGTATTTTATGTCAAATGAACTATTCTACTTATCTTTAATAAAAAATAAAAAATTACTTGTAGGTCTTCTGACTTTGTGGTGTTGTCTATTAAAACTAGTTCTTCATTGTTACTAGAACCGTATATAGATTGAGTCCACCAAGCTGACCCTCTTCCATCAAGGTTGCCTTTCCCTGTGATCGTAAATCCTACAACTTCTGTAAATTCAAGCCAATGGTCGAGTCCAGAACCCCATGCTTTGGAATCCGTTGGTGCTAAAATTGTACCATCAATCTGCAAATATATTTCATATTCTTGGATAAGAAAGAAAGAAATACTAGATATGAAACTATTATTGGTAGCAAAAGCTTAGGAACCATGAAGATGTATATGATATACCTGAAAAATTATGTTTTTTTTACAGTCTGAACCAGAAAAGGAAGTTGCTCCCACGAGGAACTTGTAATCCGATGGCACAATAATTGTTGATGCCTCAACTTTACAAGCATCTGCCCAAGCAGCTTGAAATGCCTGTGATATCCAACATTGGATCATGACCACTTTGGTTAGTACAAACTAACATATCTTCATTTCCATGCTATTTGATTTATATTAAAAATTTGGGAGTTTGCATTTGCTAAACAATTATTGCTAGGAATCTTAACCATGCAAACTGCCATATATATGAGTGGCGTATCCTGATATTATATGCTTTCTTCCATTTCTTAGCGCAATATTTTTATGCAACTTGAATATGTACTTTCAAATCCAAGAATATGCCGTCAACAAAAATGTTTCATCTTAAAAATCACCTATGATTTCATGCTTATAAGATTCTGTTTGTTTTATAACTTGTTTTCATCATATCATGTAAAAGAAAAGTTATCTTAACACACCTTTGCTAAATTAAATTTGAGTATGTGAACACAAACAAAAATAGCTCACCTTCGTATCATCCGATTTACCATCCCCTTTAGCTCCATATTTGAGCACATTAGATTCCGAACCTTCTTGTGAGTTTGATTTCACTTGGTGTTGGTCTTCTCCATGATTCTTTCCTTTCTTTCCGTACGTAGAACCAAAGGCACCTCCAGTACTATGCCTCCAATATTTACCTCTTCTAGCATTACAAATATCTGTACTTGAAAACGATACAATGGCTGCAACTAGAAGAGCAAATGTCAAGTTTTTGAAGCTAAAGCCACCCATGTTTAGTTACAAGTAGGTTTATGTGTGTTTATGGTAAAAGTGAGTGCTCATTTGCATGTGTTTATATAGGCAAAGCAACTCATAAACAATGAAGCTAAATGGATATCAAGTGATTGTTTGTTGGTGCATGGCATTCCTTTTTTGATGCTGACTCATATCTCCTTTCTTTCACTTTTTCTTTTTAGGAAAAATGCTTAATAGAATAATAGATAAGAATGTTATCACGTCAGTTAAAACAACAAAAAATATGTAAACGATACTACTGTCTATAGTTTCTCTGGATGTGATTTTAGGTTAGTTGGCCACATGCTGAAGCAACGTGCTATGCGATTCACTTCCTTAGGAAGCATTAAGGTAATCCGTTATTCCATTTCTTAACCTTCGTGATTAGTTGATTAACTAGATAATTTCATTGCTATAATGCAATTTGCCTTCTTTAGAAACCTTTTTGGGTTTGTTATTAGGTAATTTCTTCATGTGAGACGGTCTTGCTATATGTGTTATCGTCAATAAACTCATATATTACGTTTTGTTTTTATTGCAATAGTCTCGTGGGGTCAAATAATGTAACATTCATAATAGTTTCAATAGTAATCATAATGCTAGCCGAATAGTTTGTTCTCCTTGTGTTATGAGCAACAAGTACATGGTCCCTGCATGAAGCGTAATAGTGTAAGTTTAAGGTCATGTAGAAGAAAAGTGATAGATTTATTTTCGTTTTTGTTATTTCCATCATCCATCCTTGAACACTTTCGGGGTCTCAATTAGCTTTGGGTTGTTATCGACTCAAAGAGCGATATGATTAATAAGCAAAGATGGTTCCAGAAATTACTAGAAATCTTAACAATCATGCATGATGTAGTATATATATGACACGTACTGATTGCATAAGTGTTGGAATGATAAGTCCTTGTTTTAATAAATTGGTAATTAACAACATGACATAATCTATCTTTTTTGTCATTATAATGTAGTTATAATACACCAGAATATAGCATCTAGATTACATATACGTGTAGTCTCCCCCTTCATTCTTTTGCAACAACATTCATTTGTATTATTGGATTTTAATTATTTTGTTATAAAGATGATGGTGGATTATGTACCTAGAATATTGTCTTGTCTATTTCTTAGACTTAGGATTTTGTCTCGAAACAGAAGAAGTATCCAACCCATGTTTTAGTTTAATGATTGAGGATAAATATATATGAAAGAAAACAAATATTACGAATTATATGAAAGTTGTGACTTGTCGACTTGGGTTGTTATTCATCATGTTTTCAATACTGCGTGGGTTTTAAATCGAAGTGTAAGCCAGAATGGGTATTTTTAGTTAAATATTATAACCTATGACAAAAGTTCCATAAGGAACATGGTCAAAAAAAAAAACAAACCGCTTCATCTTATCCATTCATTTTATTTTCATCTAATGGTTTAGATTAATTCTTATTTTAATTTAATTAAAAAACCCACTTTTACCTTATTTTTTAAAAATTAAATATCTCACAAACCGTTAATCGTTACGCAAAACGAAACATACCATCGCGACGAGAATTAAATCATCTTTCTATAGAGAGGCACTTCTATATACTTTCGACGAACTTTTTTTTCGATTTTTTTTTCAATCACGTCTGAAAAAATCACATGAGATTTGTATCACAATCTCATGTGATTTCAAAAAATCCCATGAGATTTTTTCTGACGTGATTGAAAAAAAAAATTCGAAAAAAGTTCGTCGAAAGTATATATAAGTGCCCCTCTATAGAAAGATAAAAAAATACTCGTCGCGATGGTGTATTTTTTTTCGTTTAACGATTTATCGTTTGCTAGATATTTGAGTTTTAAGAAAAAGGTGGGAAAGTGGATGATGAAAAAATGAGTGGTTAGGATTAACCCATTTGTTTTTTTTCCCCCTTGTTTTTTAGGATCTCAACTCCCTATAACCTATATATTGTAAGCCAGAAGGCTAGAATATACGTTTTTAAGTTCAGAATCCAAAGAGTAGATAAAATTGAGTTTTACATGGAGGCAAATAACTTACATATATGTAGAGTTTGGATCAAATGAGAAATATAATTAAGAAGAATGACAAGAAATATAATCACAAAAATAGATGCATATCCTTATTATTTCTCATTTCTTATTTGAAATTTGTGGCTATAAATATTTCTCTCTCTCATTGAAATAACTTTTCTCATTAGATTCATTCCCGTATATGTATACTTGTTTATTGTAAATTCTTTTTCAACCCACATCGGTTTTAGAGAAGAAAAGCTACCGGGTTATATTACAAGGTTTATATGACATGTGCAAGTTGATATAAGTATTATGTTATCATCTATAATTCGGGATCACCGTAAAATAAAATGGTGGTCTTGTTTGATAGACTTAACTTGTATGACTTATCACCTTTTTTTTTCACTTTATGGTATAGTTTATTGCATTATATTTTTTAACTTTTTAGTATAATTTATTATTATTTATTCACTTTCTAGTACTATAATTTATTTGTACACTTTATTTGTCAACCCGACCAATTCAACCAGGTTTTCCGGCGAAAATCGGCTTCTGGTCACCCGACCGGTTCATGGTTCAACTGGTTCAACCGACCGGGTCAACCCGGGTTTTAAAACATTGTTGCTAACACTGACATGATGTTGCCATTTAAGTTCACAACTTGGCATACATTTAGGCATATCAATTGTTCATCACAATCAATGCTCTAGTCCAATACATGAATTAAAGCATCAAGAAATTTTAACTGTAAAATTACTAATTATCGAAAAATATCATAGTTAGTTGATTGTTGCTTGTGAAACTTGATTGCCGTTAACTTGTTACAAAACAACTTTCTTATAATATATCTTTCCCAAAAGCTAAAAGCTACATTACTAGTGCTTACAGTTATAGGAGGTTAACCAAAGGTGTAACCTTAATTTCCTTTTTTAGAAAAATAATACTAGAACTCATCGGATATGTCACACAAGTTTTAGTGAAAGTAACAAACTGAAAAGACCTCAAAAGAAGGTACCAAATATTTCAATCATGTCATTATTAAATTTAGGAAAATGTTAAATATAGCCTCAAGGTTACATTTAACTTGTTAGGACATGCATGATATTATAATTGTTGGAAAAATGGTTTTTGCAAAACGATTTTTGCAAACTTTGGACATATTAATATATGTGTTAGTATATATTTATATTTTCGCGTTCTCCTTGAAGAGAACTTCGCAACGAGCTAAAATATGTCCAAAATAGAGTTAATAGACACTTGAAACACAAAATCTGAGAAAATAAACTATCCCACATCGCCTAGAATAGGAAGTGGGAATGTGTTTATATAGAAATCATGATATTTGCTATCAAATTCCTTTAGGTTGGTTTTACTCCAACACCTACGCGCGTGCGCAGGGGGCTTCTTCTGAACTCATGCAGACATGAATGCAGCTTCGAAAGCTTGCCTATGAGCGAAAGTTTTTGCTGCAGATTTCGTTTCCGTTTTTAATAGTTTCTAGATTTTTGTGTATCAATTTAGTTTTAGAATTGATTTAAACTTTGTCAAAGTTGTGGTGATAAAAAAAAGTGTATGTGTTATAAACGGAAAATAATAAGAGTTTGAGGATTTTGGAGATTAAACATAATGTTTTCCCGGCTCGACCCGGCCGATTTAACTGGTGGAAACGTTTTCGGTCGAACTATAAGTCAAATTAAACCGGTTTTTATATTTTTGAAACTGGGTTGACCCGGCAGAAGACCGGGTTGACCCGGTGGAAAACCGGGTTGACCCAGTGGTCGAACCGTAGCTTTTCTGTGATTTTTCAGGCAAGTTTGTCAGGTCCGGATGTACAACAGCTTTAGACGTTGTACCTTGGGAAACTGTCGACGAATATGTTTTAAGGGATTCGTGTTAAACACGACCCTCGTTCCACTACCTTTTACTGCTTTTATTTACTTGTCGTTATATAGTGTCTGTCTTCTGCTTGTATCAATTTCTGTTATTTAATTTTCTGTCATTTATTTAATTTAATGTCATTTATTTTCTGTTAATTATTTGTTGTATTATAATTCGATTTATATTAATAAAGTATACATGTTTTCCTACCAACAAAAATAAACACCCACTCCTACAAATAACTGTTGGAACTTAAGTTGATTAAGTTGATGTTCCTACAATAACCAACTTCAACCAACTTAATATATAACTAACAACGCATATTTTTTTCCCCTTAACTATAACCCTTAATAAGGTTACGGATAGCAAATTCATAAATCTATACAAAGTTTAACTAAAAAGTTGTGACATAGTTCCTTCAAATTTATGAACCAACAATGTGCGTTCGAGTAAAGTTCGTTATTCATTTATGTACATGATATGTTTATTCCAATACAAAACTAGCTTCCTACAAGACCTTTGGGGCTGTTTCTTTTTAACTTGATAACTCACTTAGAACCAGATCTGAACCCATTTAGGAAATTTTTGTAAAGAGAAATCCTACTTGTAGAGGGAGTTAAAAAGTAACTCATCTTGCACTCCTATCCTTTTCACAATTGCACCACCAACAACAAAATTTTATAACATGAGATTTCTGTGTCGGTCGATCTTGAAAACACTTAAAAAAACATTAAGGTGTAAAGTACGATCTGTAAGAAGATAAATGATTTGGTTTTCATGAAATTAAATACAAAAATCAATTGTTTTTGTTTACAAATTGCCAATGCGATTGACTGTTAATTAGAAAAGAAGCTTTTCAGGTGATATTTCTTTCATTAATGGGGATGGGCAAGATTCATGGTCATGGTCGAATTTGTATATTGTGAATTGGTAGTCATATGTTTTTCTTTTTTTTAACTAGTGTAGTCATGTGTTAAGTCAAGAGAAAAGAAACAACACTTGTTGATGGATTTCTTATTACAGAGAGGCTAGATAGATGTATACAAACAGACACTAGATCCAAACAGGAAAAAAAAGAAACAACTCTTTTCTTTAGTAATGGTGGTTAGTGGTGGGCTTAAGTGGCTCTTGGCCATCACTCACCACTACACTCCCCATATCACGTGTGAAAAGGAGAATTTGGAGTATATGAATCATGTGTGGGATATATTGTGAGGTTTTACCTCTTTATCTGCAAACCATGTTTGCAGAAGAAGAAGATGTACATTTAAAGTTTTCATCTGCATAAAAAAAGACCATTTGTTTTTATTGTTATTTAAGTACTTCTTTAATTCTTTTTTTAATTTTTTATTTCACTAGTATTTTTTTACGCTTCTATTCTTTTTTGTACGTTTTCATACATTTTTGTACGTTTTCATATGTTTTT